>CAUYSK010077719.1:0-134708 GCA_963575035.1 Avahi laniger | reverse complement strand
GGCCTCAAGAGATCCTCCTACCTCGGCCTCCCAAAGTGCTAGGATTACAGGCGTGAGCTGCCATGCACAGCCAGGATTATTTTCTTATAATAAATATCTAGAGTAGTTATAAGAGTTCAGAGAGTTTCAGGATTTTTTGGTCTTTATAATGTATATTCAGAGATAAAATTTGTAAGTCTATAAATGGGAGACATGGTAGTTTATAAGATAAGGTATTAAGGTAATTGCTGCTTCGAGAGGTAGAAAAATTATAGTTGATCTTTCAGCCACCAGATATTTATTGTCTAAAAAGCCACTAGAGCAATTAAAATCCTGAATTAATTTATAAATTCCCTTCAATTTAATTTGAAATCTCAACAGGACTTTTCCTGGAACTCGATAAGCTGATTATAAAATTTTTATGGTAGAGCAATGGCTTAGGGTTATCTATGGCAGTTTTGAAGAGGGAGGTGGAGGAATCCACCCTACCAGATAGTAAGACTTGGTGTGGATTTCTAGTCAATAAAGACAACATTGTATTGGCTTGGAGAAAGATAACTAGAAGAACAAAACAGAGTAGAGGGCCAGAAATAAACCTATGTGAATATGAAACTTGATATTTGATAGTGGAGGAATTACAAATCAGTGAAGAAAGGATTAACTATTTAATAAATGGTTCTGTATAGAAAACCTTTCCTCCACTATACACAGAAATAGATTCTAGGTAAAGATATGCACTATGAAAAGCAAAATATTTTAACTTTTAGAAGAGAAAACAGGAGGCTGTCTTTATGATGTTGAGGTGGTAAGAATTCCTTTAAAAAAATAAAAATCACAAATCATAATAGAAAATACTAATAAGTGTGACTATATTAAAATTTAAAACTTCTGTTCACAAAAGACATTATAAGCAAAGTGAAAAGACAGAAGGATAGAATGTGACACATGTAACTGACAAATCATTAAGAATAAGACAGATCAACAGAAAAACAGGCAAAGGACAGTAGCTGGTAATTTACAGATGAGGAAACCTGACTGGCCAATAAATAGGTGAAGATGCTCATCTTACTTGTAATCATGGAAAGGCCCATTAAAGTATCAGTGAGACATCACTTTATGTTCTTCATATTGGCAAAATTGTTTAAGAAGTCTGACAATATTAAATTTTTGTAAGGTTGGAGAGCAGTGGGAACTCTCATATGCTAGATAAATTAATACAACCACTTTGGAGAACAGTTTAGCGAAACAAAGCATTGAAGGTGTGCATACCCTTAAACTCTGAAATCCATTTCTGGGCAATTTCCTAGAGCCATTCTTGGACATGTGCATAAAGAATCATATTTAGTGAATCCTCACTTAACATCGTTGTTAGAAACTGACTTTAAGTGAAACAATGTGCAGGAAGCCCTTGAATAATGCCATTTTGTTATTATGTTGATGAGGGTAAAAATTGGTTTCATTATACATCATTTTGCTTAGAGTTGCAGTTTCCAAGAACCTATTGACAATAGTTGGGGACTTACTGTACAAAGATGTCTATTGCAACATTGTTTAAGTGGTGTAAAATAGAAAAAACAAATGGGCATCAATGGGAGACTGGGAAAATAAGTTGTGCGATATTCCTACAATAGCATAAAATAATGGGTTAAAATAAACAGTGTTATATGGATCAGCGTGGCTAAATCTCAGAAACATTTTATTGAGTGGAAATAAGCAAATGTTAAAAAGATGTAATTTACATAAAGTTTGAAAACATGTAAAGCAATGCTATGTGTGGATGCATATACATATGCAGTTATAGTCTAAGAACATGCCTGGGGATGATAGACACCAAATTCAAGATAGCAGTCTTCTCAGGAGAGGAGCAGGGAAGAGAATGAACAGTATCATGGAAAAGTGTCCAGAAGCCTTCAATTATATTAGTAATGTTTTATTAAAGCATCTGAAGGCAAGTATGACAAAAATGTTAAATTTTGACAGAGCTGATGGTGGGAACATGAAGTCTGATATGTTATTCTCCGTACTCTTCCCTGTATTGGAATTATTTCATAAAAAGTAAACAAATTGAATGAAACACAAATAGAATGCTGTAGGACTAAAAAATGCCTACACACTACAAAATGAAGACCTTCTCAAGACCCTTGGACTGGAGGAAATACAGAAGGTTGTGTGCCATGTCATTCAGCTCCCACAGAACTGTAATATATTATCCTAGATAAAGATAAGCTTCATATAATTTTGTTTAAAAATACAGTATTGTAGAAGGATTCAGTGGGTAGCCAAATAAAAATAGCTTATTTCCATCGTCTGAGAAGATCAGGATTTGGATCACCTAATCACTGAACAGAGGAGGTACCTTTACAAACAGTTCACCACTTGTTTACTTGTATGTGTGTAAATTGCCTACCCTGTACCCCAGCTATGTTCCTTCCACTGAATTATGAACTAAACTGTTTGCTTGCCACAAATATTTTGTTATTTAGAAAAAACAAACAGCTGAGTCCGAGAACTTTATCACATTTCTTTATTGATAGTTTTTTCCCCCTAAAGCACCTTCTAGAAGGTACAGAGAATATGGGAAACAGTGCTGAAAGTGTCTGTACCATATTTTTAATGGCTAATTTTCATTAGCTTGCTGATAAGTTCAACACGTGCTTCCTACTGTTGATGAGCAGGATGGCGTGGTCGGGAAGCCCTGGAGGGAAGCCAAGAGAACTGCGTCTTTGTTCTGGCCCAGTTGTAAGCAGCCACTTTGGGCAAATCCATCTGGATCCATTTCCTCACTTGTCAAATAAAAGGGTTCAGTTGAAGTCTAGTTCTAAGATACCAGGTCATGAGACCTTTGTCTCTGTGGTCCTGGCTCTCCCAGAGATGTGCCCAGTGATATTAGGAACCAACCATGAGGTGACCTTCTCCCTTTCCTTTCCATGTTAACCATGTTATGAACAGCATAATAAAGTAGTGTCTTTAAATAAAAATCTTTCTGACAAAATGTCTGACAAGCATCTTGATATTAAATAGAAATATTCTGATTTGAGAATATATTCAGATCCTTCCTTCCTGGCATATTCCATTCAGAAACCGAGGACTTAGGGATCTGGAATCCATGTTTTATGCAGGTGGTTTCCTCTGGGAAACCTTGATCCACATTTTCATTTGAGGCTTGGAGAATAAATCTGCCGATGGATGAAGGGCTGCAGGGACCAGCACCCTGGAAGAAGGATTCTGAATGACCATCCTGTTTGTCAATAGTAGAGGGAATCAGGAATAAGCAGCTAAAATCTCAGCGGTGAAAACTGCAGCATCACAGACCTGTGGAGGGGAGAAAGTGAGCTGAGAAAGCGATGGCACAAAGGGCAGAAAAGTCCTGGGACAGCAAGTGATAGCTGAGTGAAGGCTTCAGACGCACAAAGAAGTTGGTGTTTTCCTCAACTCTCGTCAGATTTCACTGGGATAAAGTTTGTATTGACAACTCTGAGAATCTTGAGATTGGTCATCTGCTCAGATAAATGACTTTTTCTTAAGGATCCCTAGGAAAGGAGATTCTGAGGTGCTTACCTGAAGGAGGGGATGGAGAACACATAGACGTCTATGGCCAAACCACCCTGAACGTGCCTGATCCCGTCTGATCTCAGAAGCTAAGCAGGGTTGGGCCTGGTTAGCACTTGGATGGGAGGACACAGGCTAAGAAGAGAAAAGCTCACAGAGGTGACTGAGCTATTTGGAAAACACCACCTGAGTGGAGAGATTTAAAACACTAACACCCTGAAAAAGAAGATATGCAGAGAAATTTAATAGTGGTACTTGAGGACAGGAGCACACCTTTCCTAGAGTATCATAACCCAAGCCAAAACCGCTATCTCAGTATGGAGGCAGACTATAAATGAGGCGCGTTTCCTGAGGATGGGAGTTCTAGACGTTGGAATAAGTTATCGAGCATGGTTGTAGAATCGCCTTTCCAGGGGATCTAGTAGGAAAAATTCTTGTCTACCCAAAGTTACCTGTGGGTTGTGTCTGAAGTGGAAGAACAAATTAGCTAAATTCTTGATGTCACTCTTAGTTTTGAGTCTATTTTTTTCTGCAGTTGACAATGATAAAGTGTATTAGAAATACGAATTCATCTTTTTACAGTATTACTAGGGAAAATACACTCTTTGGTAAGAGGATAAAAGATTTTAGCCAATATTATTATGTCTAATGGTGTAGATTTTCTCACTTTGCATTGGTTTCTGTACTATAGTAATATAATGGAGGAAAAATAATTTTTATCATAGAATATAATTGCAAATAATAATTAAGCAAAGAATGTCTTTTAAGCCAGAATGAAACTTCAGAATAGTTCAAATGAGCTATTGAGTTTAAATATGGATCTTAATAACCTGCATTTGCTTGACAGCAAATATTTGGGAAAGCAATTACAGTTATATGTGACATTGTAATGACTTCTTACTGAAGGACGTAGCAACTGTAATTTGATGAGCAGTTACCATGTGCCAGAGGCTCTGCTAAACACTTTACAAGGATGAACCCATTTAATACTTTCAAAATCCAACCAAGTTTTGTCCACAGAAAGGATGAAGCACTGATACATGCTACAACATGGATTAACCTTGAAAACGTTGTATGATTCCATTTATATGAATGTCTAGAATAGGCAAATCTCTAGAGGCAGAAAGTAGATTAGTGGATTCCTAGGGCTGGGAGTGGGGGAGGAAGAGTGACTGCTAATTGGGTACAAGGGTTTTTTGGGGTGATAATGATCTAAAATTGATTCTGCTGAATGTACTAAAAAACCATTGCAATGTACACTTTAAATGAGTGAACTGTATAGTATGTGAATTACATCTTAATAAAGCTGTTTAAAAAAAATTTTAGAAAACCCAGTGAAATACAGATAATCACTGTGCTATATTCCTCCTACCGAACTGCCTACAAACATGAACTGTTCAGCTCACACTCATGTATTCTGTTTCTCTGAGGAAGTTTCCAGATACCTGCCATATTTGACTGACAAAAGCAAATATGAAAATGCTGTAAAAATTTTAGAAAGAAGCCAAAAAACCAGGTTCCCATTTCTTTGACCTGCCAGTTTACTTAAAAGTTTTAAAGATGAGAAACATGTGATTATAGCTTTCCCCCAGCCCCTTTTCTCTTCCTTGCCCTTACCTTCAGATAGGCAGTAAAGAACATTTGAACCAAATGGGACTGGGTCCTTCTTTCTTGAACAGGAAGAAAGTTAACTCTCTGATCAGTACTAACAAGTATTGTGTCAAAATATCCTAAATATTTTGTTACTCAGATTTGTATGCACGTGAATAAGAATATGGTTGCCTTATTTTGCACTTCCGTGGGATGGAATTTTGCTTGAAGTGACTTCCTGGTAACTGTAACAGGAGCACGTACAAAGCACTCCAGGCTTACAGCACGCCTCACAGACAGGAAGCCAACGAAGCAGAAGACTAACTTCTCCATACCTTATCTGGCTTAGATCCCTCCTGGCAAAATAGAATTTGAATGAAATGAATGAATATGTATATAAGACATTGATTTTTTTATTTTTGATAAAAGGCATTCAGATTTAAAATGGAGAGCACAATATTTTTAGTCTTCTAAACTAAAAATATTTGAGTTGTGGTTGTGATATTTGCCTTCCTCTCACCATGCCTGAGAACTCCATAAATCACATTTCTGAGACATGTCATGTAAACTAAGGGATGCAGGCAACAAGACTGCATTCTAAAAAAAGAAGTCATGGGTAGTTAACATTTGTTGAATTTGTTTTGGGGTGGTTCGAAAATTGCATTTTTTTTGTTTTAATGGGGACAGCAGAGAAAACTGAAAAACTCTATACTGGGCATAATATTCAAAAGATTTGGTTTCCCTGTACCTTGAATTAGAAGTGCTTTCCTTATGACCAGTGTGGTTCATCTCAAGCCTGACTAGGGCCCCTCAGTGTCCTGGCTGCCCCATGGGAATCACTAGTGGCTGCCTCTAGTCAGCAACTACCTTTAGAGGCAGCAGAGTTCAGGAGCCATAAATTATAATAATAATATTATAAAATAAGGGAAAATTTAAAACTTGAAAACATTTTTTTTTAGGTTAATGGTACAGTGTATGGATTCAATGGATGGAGTTGAATCAAATTCCACATCTGTTTTGGATTGAAACATAAGCTTAGTTTGTCTATGTAATCTTTTTTTAAGAAAGACGGTTATAAGATTGTTATATTAAAAAAAAAAAAACCTTTTATGAGTTATTTACATGGTTACCACAAAACGCCAGACAAGTTTTAGCTCAAACTTCACAGCAACTCCCTTGTAAACAAATGGTAACCAGAGGAGCCACGTATTGGCTCCAGTATGTGATTTCCTAACATACTAATAGATATTATATAAACACCAGGCATTTTGTGTAACATTGTAAACAAGCCTGGCATACTTTTTTATTTTAATACAAATAAGAATTTAGGTTATAAAATTCACATAACATAAAATTCAGCATTTTAATCATTTTAAAATGTACAATTCAGTGACATTTAGTGTATTTACATGTTGTGCAACCATCACCAATATCTAGTTCCAGAACATTTTCATCACTTCAAAAAGAAACCCTGTGCTCATTAAGCAATCGCTCCCATTTTCCCTTACACTCATCCCTGGCAACCAATCTGCTTTCTGTCTCTATGGATCTGCCTGTTCTGGACATTTCATATAAATGGAATCATACAATATGTGGCCTTGTGTGTCTGGTTTCTTTTATTAGTATAATATTTTCAAGGTGCATCCCTGTTGTGGTATGATCCGTCACTATTTCATTCCTTTAATGTCCAAATAATAATATTTCATTGCATGGATATACCACAGTTTGTTCATCCAGCCATCAGTTGATGGACATTTGGGTTGTTTCCACATTTTGGCTATTATGAATAGTGCAGCTATGAATGTTAGCTAATAAGTTTTTGTTTGAACAAATGTTTTACATTTCTAGGAATGGAATTGCTTAGTCACATGGTAATTCAATGTTTAACTTACGGAGGAACAGCCAAACGGTTTTCCACAGAAGCTGAGCCATTTTACCTTCCCCCCAGCAATGTGCAAGGTTCCAATTTCTCCCCATCTTTGCAACACTTGTCATTGTCAAGTGTTTTGGTTTTTTTTCTTCAGCCATCCTAGTGGGTGTGAAGTGATATCTCGTTGTGGTTTTGATTTGCATTTCCCTAAAGACTAACAATTTTGAGGATTTTTTCATGTGCTTATTTGGCCATTTGTATAACTTCTTCAGAGGAATGTCTGTTCAAGTCCTTTGCCCCTTTTTAAAATGAGTTGTTTGTTTTTTGTTGTTGAGTTGTAAGAGTTCTTTATTTATCCTAGATATAAGACACTGATCTGTTATGTGATTTGCAAATGTTTTCTCCCATTCTGTGTTTTCCTTTTTCTTTTTTTTTTTTTTGAGACAGAGGCTCACTCTATTGCCCTGAGTAGACTGTTGTGGTGTCAGCCTAGCTCACGGCAACCTCAAACTCCTGGGCTCAAGCGATCCTCCCACCTCGGCTTCCCAGAGTGCTAGGATTAGCATTCGGCCTTCCATTCTGTGTTTTCTTTTCACTTTCTTGATAGTGTCCTTTGATATACAAAAGTTTTAACTTTTGATGAACTTCAGTGTATCTGTTTTTTCTTTTGTTGCTTCTGTTTTTGGTGTCATATCTAAGAAACCATTGCCAAATCCAAGATCCTGAAGACGTACCCAATATTTTCCTCTGAAAGTTTTATTAGCTCTTATATTTAGGTCTTTGACTGAATTTGAGTTATTTTTTGTTTGCAGTATAAGGACTCAACTTCATTGTTTTGCATATGGATATCCAGTTGTCCCCCATTGGATGTTTTTGTGATGAAATGGTATTGCATTTTGTCAAATCTCTTTTCTGTATCAGTTAAGAAGATTGTGTGGTTTTCCTTCATTCTATTAATGTGGTAGACTCGCGTTAGGTTTCTAGGGCTGCCATAACAAAGTACCACAGACTGAGTGGCTTAAAACAACAGAAATTTATTCTGTTTCAGTTCTGGAGGCCAGAAGTCCAAAATGAAGATATCAGCAGGGTTTTTTTTTTTATTTTTTACTTTTTAAACTTTATTTTTGTTATAAACTAAGACACAAACACACACACACATTAGCCTAGGCCTACACAGGGTCAGGATCATCATTATCACTGTCTTCCACCTCCACATCTTGTCCCACTGAAGGTCTTCAGGGGCAAAAACACACATGGAGCTGTCATCTCCTATGATAAGGATGCCTTCTTTTTTTTTTTTTTTAGACAGAGTCTCACTCTTTTGCCTGGGCTAGAGTGAGTACCATGGCGTCAGCCTAGCTCACAGCAACCTTACACTCCTGGGCTCAAACAATCCTTCTGCCTCAGCCTCCTGAGTAGCTGGGACTACAGGCATGTGCCACCATGCCCGGCTAATTTTTTCTATATATTTTTAGTTGTCCCATTAATTTCTTTGTATTTTTAGTAGAGTCGGGGTCTCACTCTTGCTCAGGCTGGTTTCGAACTCCTGAGCTCAAACAATCCACGCACCTTGGCCTCCCAGAGTGCTAGGATTACAGGCGTGAGCCACTGCACCTGGCCAAGGATGCCTTCTTGATACCTCCTGAAGGACCTGCCTGAGGCTGTTTTACAGTTATAAGTAAGAGTACACTAAAATGACAATAAAAAGTATAGTCTAGTAAATACATAAACCAGTAACAGTGTTTATCACCACCATCAAGTATTACATACTGTATGTAATTGCACGTGCTAGACTTATGTGCGACTGGACTTGTACACGACTGGCAGCGCAGTGGGTCGATTGCACCAGCATCACCGCAAACACGTAATGTGTTGTGCTGCAGTGGTACAATGGCTACAACATTACTAGTCAATGGAAAATTTTCAGCTCCTTTATAATCTTATGGGACCACAGTCTCATATGTGGTCTGTAATTGACCGAAATGTTATGTGGCACGTGCCTGTGTTGGTGATCCTCAATGAGCAGTACAGCCAGGGGCTTTCTGCATATTAACACATAAGACACACACAAAACATGAGCAACATCGTGGGGTCCCTGGTCTGCACTCCTGTCCTAGGTATTTGTTTCTTTTTGTTTCAGGTGTTTGTGGCCAGTCCTCACAAGACACAGCCTATTGTGGAGATTCTATTAAAAAATCAACCCAAACTGATTGAGTTTCTGAGCGGCTTCCAGAAAGAAAGGACGGACGATGAGCAGTTTGCTGATGAGAAGAACTACTTGATTAAACAGATCAGAGACTTGAAGAAAACAGCCCCTTGAGGATGTCATCATTTCCTGCCACGCTCATTCATCGTACTTGTCCAGTCTGTACAATAAGTTCATTTCAAAAGTCATTCTGGGGAAGGTTTTGGAGGGCCCTATTTTTTCTCAATTGGTTGTTCAGGATAGATGGAATATAAACATTCAAATGGAAAAAAATTAACCTAGAATAATATATTCATTTTAATCAAGTCTGTGATTATTTATGTGAAATCAGAGCCTTTGTATTAGATGTTGATAAAAGCAGTTATAACTTGCAGGTGCAAGCCCTTGGTCACCATGAGCCACCAAGTGGGAGCTCAGATGATGGGCACCACTGAGTCCTCGGAGAACTGGGAAGGGGGCAGGATGCAAAGGTGCTGTGCCCATCTGCAGGTAGACAAACATTGCTTAAAGCACTGAAAGATCCCAGAAGATATGGTTATTGTTTTCAGTATCCTTTTGTCCCGGCTGTCTTTGGACTATTAGTGGGTCTGTACCTGCTGGGAGGCAAGACCCACCATCCAGCCCAGCCTCCTCTGCTCGCCCACTGCCCCACAGCCTGTCCCAGCGCAGCTGTTCAGCACGCGCCCCGAGGTCGGGTTAGCATGGGAGCAACTGAGTAGGAACAGGATGGATCAACTAAAGTCACGGGGCATAGAGCGCCCACAGGTGTGTCCTGCTCACCGGAGAACTGCCAACAGATGGTTCTAGATAGAATCACTGCTGTTCCATGTTGACTTCTAAAGGGTCACTGAGTGTCTGAATATTTCATTCATAATTGTCATCACGGGAAGAATGCTCCATTCTGGAAGTGTGTTTTAGACTGGGAATCGTTAAGTGGGATGCCAGCGGACACAAAACCATGGGTCCAAAGGGTCTCTTAGTAGGAGAACTTTATCAATAGGAGGACACCGCCCTTGGAAGGGGAAATGATTAAATGAAAAAATTCTCATCACTAAAACTTTTTTTTTTTCAGTTTATTTTCTAATAAACTGTCATTCTATAACTGCCCATCAAAGCCCTCAGTGAAAAGGTAGAAAACCTGCGCAATGTTGGTCTCAGATACTCTCTTGCATACTAGGATGCCTAAGGAGTTAATTTGTGTTCCTTAAAAAAAGACATGGAAACAAAAAACTTTTAAAAGGCCATGGTTTGTTTTCAAACATCATGCATATAAAATGGAATTTTAAAGCTATATTTTACAAGACAGTAAAGGTACAATTGCTAACCTGTATTTTTTTAATTCTGTTTCTAAATCTTGAGTTGTTGACTTCCAGAGGAACCTTGCTTTTTTTTTTTTTTTTTTTTTTACAGAACTTGGGTGTTGCATTTTTTTTCTTCAGCCATGTATTTCTCCATGCAGAGGGAGGAAGAGAAATGTGTTGTCCAGGATCAGTGAGTGCCCTTTGTAGATTTTGTACCAGAAGAATTACCTAGCAGGGTGTCACCCTTCTTGGCTAGGGTGCAGGTGTGTGTTTCTTCTGTGTGCAACGTGGAATCAGGAGACAGGTGGCATGGGACTTGCCACACCTCCTCGTAGCAGCTCGGCCAATGCCAGCCTAAAGGACCAGCCGCAGCCCCTGCCCCTGTGGACCACTCTTAGTCACTGAAGTCAGATTATTTTTATATTAATAACATCCTCTGACATTCCAGAGTCCCTTAGAATTTGACTTTTCTGGTTTGGCTTATTTGATTAAAAGAGATGAGTGTAAATATAAAAAATGAAGGTGAAATAATCATTGGAAATTTATTTGGTTGCTTAATACTGTTCTACAACATCATGGGACATATGTTTGCAATTGGAAAGCCAGGCCCTATTACAATTATTTTTTGATAAAACCTATTTTCTCTCCCTTGGGCTTGAATTATCTCTTTCCTAGCAACCCATTATCCCAGCTCGGTGCCTGTCAAACAGAAAACTGGAGTCTTGGGTTTTGTTGCGATATGAATTTGTAAATTATTGATGCGAAAGAGGGAGCAGGAAGTTCACAGTCAAAATATGTTTGCACAGAGTTCACTGTAAATATTGTGAGAATTGAATTTTGAAAAGGTCATATTTAATAAGCTATTTCAAAAGCACACATTTAAATAAAGACTGACTAAATAAAAGGTACCACACACTCCTTTGTTGGTTTCGTTCCTCTGCATGTCATGTGGCTGCGTTCTTGTCACGGCTCCAGACAGGGACAGGGACAGGCCAGAGGACACTAAAACTGCACCGAGGCCCCAGCACTGTCCATGAGCTCCACCGCCCGCCACCCTGTCCACATCCCACCATGCCGACTGCCACTGCCTGCCGGGCGCTCAGTCTACACATCCCACTAGTGACTTCCCCACAGATGGGAGTCATTCCCGGTTTATATTTGAGGACATTGAAGTTCTGAGCAGTTTAACAATCCCAGTCCTAGCACAGGATATCCCAGACACAAGTCCATGGTGGCCTGAGGCCAAATTCCTGTTCTCTTTCCCTCCTTCATCCTCAAGGCTGTGAGATAGGGACGGTCCAGGGTGTCAGGAACCACGTGGGACGCCCCCACTGCTCTCCGTGAAGGCCCTAGTGTGAGGCCAGCCAGGACAGAGATCATGATGTTCTTGGCCGAGCTGCCGGCTGGAGCCAGGCGTCTGCTTGGCCAAGCGTTAGGATTACTTTTGGAGAAAGACTCGGGAGCACACGCCCCTTGTAAATGTTCTGGACTCCCAGCCTCATGGGTTCCCATCCATGCCTGGCTCCGGGACAGCAGTCAGGATGCCCAGGGAGGGGCTGCGAGCTTCCCACAGCCCTCATCACTAGCCGCACTGGTCTGTCTGTCTGCATTTCCCCTGAGATGCAGCTGCTATAAGCTATAGTGCATTCTGGAAATTACACAAGACCTGAGAGTGATTGTAATAAGGTGGAGGAAAATGAAATTTAAAAATCCCTAGAATTGTTTTTAATGTGAAAAGATAGTTGTTTCAAAATGGATGTACAGATCTTCCTAGCCTATTATATTGGAGGAAATTAAGATTTTATGTTTTTTATTTGTTTTACCATTTTATCCAAAAGAATATTGTTACATATGGTATGAATGATCATCTTTCATTGGACTGTTCTTTCCAGAAGGTTTCGGGTATTCTAGTGAGGGTGTGCCAGGTGGGATAAGGTCTAAAACATACTGTAAGGGTGACCTCAGTAGGTGGTGGCATGATCAACCACGGCAGGGAGCTCAGGACAAGGGGCAGAGGTACAGGAGTGTCCAGTGCCTGGAGACATCACAGGGACATGTCCAGGCAGCCATTGGACACATGAATCTGGAGCTCAGGGAAGGCATGAGCCAGAGGCACCGATCTGGGGGACCCTGAGACTTAGGGAGCAGCTGAGGTCTGAGTGAGGAGGAAGCGATCCCCTCCTCCCTATGATCCGAGCCTCAGGACCCGCCACCCGTTCATCTGCTCGTCTTTGCATTGAACCTCATGTGTAACTACTTCCCACTCAGACACTTTTTCCCTCACCTCTGAGTGGAGCGGAGGAAACCGCCCTGTTCTTCCCAGGCTCACATGGCCCCTGGGGCTTGGCTGTCCTTCCTCCTGGGCCGTGCTGACGCTCTGTGGAGGTCTCCACCAGGCCTGGGTGCAGGCGCATCGTCCCAAAGCCTGTGTTTGATCCACTCAGAAGTGTGTAACCCTGTTATTCCAAAGACCAGGCTGACAGTGTTTTTAAAAAGTACCATCGGGACAAAGTAATGATTGACCTATAGGCCAGGGCCTCACTGTGTCACCCCAACAGGAGGTCCTGGCCAGTACCCCAACATCAGGGACAGATGATGCATTTATAATCCCAGGACTCTCGGGGGAGAGGGGTGAGGTCCTAACTGCAGGCTTGCTCCTTCTGTGGGGAAAAAAGCCTCTGCCCTTTCTCCAGGCACTAAGTGTGACATTCACATGGCTGTGACCGGCCCTGCCCGGATGAATGAGACTCTGTGCTGCTGAGGGTGTGGGAGGAAGGAGGCAGGCGTGCCCACAGCTGCCCGGCGGCATCTGGCAACACCAGGCCTGCCCTTCACCTTGACCAGGGACCGTTTCCAAGCAGGGTGGCTTTGTTCAGTTGTCAACTTGCTGTGCCCGTCTGAATCCCGGGTGCAGCCGGGAAACAGGCACCTGGATGAGACGTCCAGGGCATGGAGGGCACGACAGACAGGTCCCCTCACAGCTTCACTGTTAGGGGAGGCTCAGAACCTGGCCCTGGCCTCTGGTGGCACTGGGGCCAGGCTCTGTCCCTGCAGACCCAACTTCTCCTCAGCCTGGCTGCAGCCCCCTCCCTGGCAAGGTCCTGGGAGAGGAGCTCCTCTCTGGGGGCCCCCACAGCCCGCGAACCTCGCCCCGCCGGGTCCTGCCTCCTGGGCCTTCTGGAGCGGCCAGCACGCTGCCCTGCACACCCCGGCTCCTTGCGGGGCTTCCTGCCCGTGCCCTGTGGCGGGCGGGTGGCGCCCCACTCTGCGGCTCCAGGCGGAACTCGCGTGTCCAAGCCCACTCGAGCCCTTGCCCGCTTGCCGCGTGCCCAGCGGGGGATGCGTGACTCCCCGGCCCTCGCGGCACCGGCTGCCCCGCCCTGCAGGCGGCAAACGCAGAAGTCGCGTGTGAGTCTTCTCTTCGCCTCCCACCTGCGGCCAACCCATGGGCGCTTCCGCGACACGGGCCAAGTGCGAGCAGCTCTGCGTGCGCACCGGGCTGCACCCGTCTCCCCGCAAGTCCCAAGTGATCTTTCCACGGGGCAGACCCGGACATCGTTCTCCCCCGCCCCGAACCCTCCAGTGGGCTCCCTGGACACTCAGACCCGAACCCAAAGCCCGGACCGCGGTCCTCAAAGCCCTTGGCCTCTGGCTCCGTCGTCCGCGCCCAGTGGGGCCAGCGAGGCTGGCTGCTCCTCAGTCCCCACCCAAGGGCCCGTCTGCCCCGCGTCCTGCACCCGCTGCCGCTGCTTCTCGTCCTTCCTCTGTCAGCTTAAATCCCCCCCTTCCCCGGGCTCCCGGACCCCAAGCAGGGGCCGCCGTGCGCTGGGTGCGGGGCAGGGTCCACAAGAACAAATGCTCTATTGGTGTTTTTGAGTGAACACGTGACTCATTCTTTATGAATGACAATTTCTCTTGCGTCTTTCTCTCCATTGCATCTCCCAGCTTCGCCCCGCGGCCTCCCTCCCGCATCCCCCGCGCCTGCCAACCACTCGTCCCCCGCTACCCCACCCTCTTTCTTAAAGTCCTCTGTAGCTCCCCATTGCCCCTCTGAAGTGCTCCCAAGGCCCTTGGTGGTTTCACTCTCCCCTGCCAACCTCCCACTCCTCCCTCTCCTTGCGGCCCTCGCTACAACCGCCTGCTGTCCCCAATGTGCCTACTTTCCTTCTGTGCCCTCTCCACTCCACCCCACTCCACCCCACTTCCAATTTCGAATCCAGCAATGCTCAAATTCTAATTTCACTTCGAAGCAGCATCTGCTCAATTTCTGGGCCATGCAGCCCTCTGGTGGCTAAAACAAATAACGGTCTTTCCTGTATTTGTCCTGCCGGGCCCTTTCTAATGCAACATCACCAGTGACTTGGATGGGACGGAAGCAGCACTGATCAAGTGGCTGAGTGACATGAGTCTACAGGGATGCCTGATCAGTGGATAAAACAAAACTAACAAGGAGCGGGGCAGGCTGCAGGGCTGGGCTACATTTCGCATGTGTGAAGTCCTCTGCCGAGTCCGAAAACGGAACTCTAGCCTGCAGGTAGGAGCGTGGGTGCCTAGACAAGGATTTCTGGGGCCCCAGCCGCCCTGTTGGGTCGCATCGCCTCTTGCCTGGACTTGCAATAGCTTCCCGTCTGGAGCCCCGGCCAC
The DNA here is from genome assembly GCA_963575035.1 of Avahi laniger. Classification (NCBI taxonomy): domain Eukaryota; kingdom Metazoa; phylum Chordata; class Mammalia; order Primates; family Indriidae; genus Avahi; species Avahi laniger. The sequence goes on along the minus strand of CAUYSK010077719.1, from coordinate 119,569 downwards.
TCTGTCCCCACGCCGGTCCTTCCCGGCCTCCATCACTCCCTGGGGAAAAGCAGCAGCACCCCTGGGGGGGCTGTCGAGGGGACATAACTGGAACCAGGAAGAGACACCGGTTGGTAACAGCCGGCGGCACTCTTGTGGCGCTCGAGATCCCGGAGCGGATGGGGTCCCAGAGAGAAGGAAGCAAAGCAGGAAGCAGGGAAGGCACGGGAGAGGCCCTGGGAAGAAAGGAGAGAGGAGAAGCACAAAAACAAGTTGAGGCCGAAAGCCCCAAGAGGGTGATGTCATGAAAGCCAAAGTAGCGTCTCAGAAGGACAGGCCGATTCAGCCACGGATGGCAGCAGGGACAGAGGGTTTGCCACTAGGAGTGGAAGCACTTTCCCCTGTCAGGGTGGGCAGGAAGACAATGGCGGTTCCTGGAATAATGACAGATGAGGATGTTGAGAAAAACTAGTACAGGCTTCACGTACTGCAGGGAAAGGAATCTGGGAGTGGAGGGAAGTCTGTGTCTTTGGAAAGTTGGAGAAATGCATCGTTTAGCGACTGCTGCATAACAAGTCCCCTGAAATGCAATAACTTAAATAAAGCCAATGGTTGTTCTCACGAGTTTGCAGGTTGGCTTGGGGTCACCTGATCCAGGCTGGGCTGGCCGGGGTGGCCCTGCTCCCTGTGTCAGGCGATGGCAGAAACACAAAAGAGCGAGTGCAAGCACTCAGGCTTCTCGAGGGCTAATGTCAGAACTGGCACGAGGACATTTCCAAGCCAAAGTCAAGGGTGGGGAAATCCACTCCACCTGTTGCTGGGAGGAACTCACAGAGCCTGTTGGTAAAGGGTGAAAAACAGGCCATGAGTGCCTTCTATCATGGGAGCCAAGCAGAGGTACAGATGGAAAGAAGACGTCAGGGAGGGAGAGGCTGGACAAAATATGGTGAATAGTGGGAAAATGGCGAAAGGCACTGCGTTTGGAGCACGAGGAGCAGGTTCATGTGCTGGTGCTGCCAGTGACTAGCAGAGCAGCCTTGGCTACATGCTCTAACCTGAGACTCCCTTTCACGGCCTGTGAAGTGGAAATGATAATCCTACTTCACGGTGTGAAAATTAGATGAGGTAATGCAAAAAGCACTTCACTGTAAAATGCAAGCCTATGTATAACGACACAGGAAGTTTCCAGGAGAGGTGGGAGGCTGTCATGGGACCCCGGGAACACAATGCTACTTTCAAGTCCTGGAGGGCATTCAGGAGGCAGAGGGAAGACACAAAGAGGTCTGTGTTATAGACCAAGGACTAATGATAGAAATGTGGGCAGTGGCCGGGGAGGAGTTTGTTCCTTAAAAATAACATTTTAATAATGAGGACCGTCCAAATGTGGCTTTAGGAGGTGGTGATTTTTTGGTTGCTACACATGCTGGAGCAGAGCCTGGGTGACTGTTCTCTTAGGAGGAGAGTCGAAGAGGAGATGCAGCTCCCACGGTGGTTGAGTTGATCAGTGGCGCTCAACCAAGGGCGGCCCCGTATCCCAGCCCCCAGTACCTGTTCTGTTGGCGAAATTTCTGGGTGACTCAAATGGCATTTGGTGGGTGTGGGCCAGGGATGCTACACCTCTGGCAACGCTCAGGCCAGACCTAAACAATGGAAAATGATCGCACTCGAAATGCTAACAGTGCTCCTGCGGACAAACACTGGACTAGGTGGATTCAGAGTTCTAATCTTTGGAGAAACGCACGTTCAGTTTTTAGCAAATGTAACCAGCAACCCCCTCCCCCAACACACACACCTTTTTTGCCAATATCTCGTCGCCCTTACTGAAAAAGTATTTGATTTCAAAAAAATCTTAGATGTGATTGAACAAGAAAAGTCACAACAGCAAAACATTATGATCCATTTAAATAGTAAAATCATACTCAAAGTTTTATAAAACAGTCACAAATACACACGATCATTGGGTAATAGGCTATGAAAATGTTGTCAGGTACACAAATCATTGACTATTCTAGCATGTAAAGAGAGCCACCTACCCTGTTGGAGGCACCGTGTTAGCTGGGAAGTCGTGGTCTTGGGGCTAGAACTTAGCTCAGGGGCCAGGACAAGTGGCCCTACCTCAATGGCATTAACCTTAGTGATCTGCTCAGTCCCTGTGGTGGGCCATTACTGTCGTGGTCCCCAGGGAACCACGCCTCCTGGCTTCATGCCCTGTGCAGGCCCCTGCACATGGACTCTGGGTGTGGTCACACAACTGCCATTGGCCAATGAGCTGTTAGCCAGCGTGATGCAAGGGTAGGGCACACCGAGCTTGTCCTCTTAGAGCACTCACTTCCAGAGCCCTGAGCCACCAGGTTAAGAGGTCTGATCCCCCTGCTGGAGAGACCTGGCCAGGCCCCAGCTGTTTCAGCCATCCAAGCTGAGCACCAGAAACCTGAGTGAAGCCTCTTCAGATGTTAGGAAGGGTTAGAAATAGACATTCAGGAAGATTAGGGGCAATAAGTTTCACCTGCATATCTACGTGTCACTAAAGATAGAGCTTGTCTTTTTAAAGAAGAGTGTTGGGAACATTCATTGATTCAGAAATAAAGCTGACCAAATTGAAATGAAAGCTGTAACTCTGAGTGGTAGATTAAAGTCACATGTTGGTAGATATGAGCACTCACTGGTCTTTACTAAAGAATTATTTCCACCGTTATATAGAAAACAGATCTGATGGTACCATTGTAAAAAGAGATATAGACAATATTTCTTCACAACTTTTCCATTTACATAATCATTACGAATCATTAAAAGTCCATAAATTTGATGTTGCATATTGAAACTATACTCAAATTATCGCAACATTAAAAAAATACTGTAGCAGTCCCTCATCGATGGCATTTTCCTTTTCATATTTTGAGCTCCTCTCAAAGATGTTCATAAAATAACACGGGGAGTCTAGTGGGCAATACCTAAGGTAAAGGGCTGGGAGGCGCTGGGTGAGCCTGCTGGCCCACGTTTAATAAGCTGGGTCTGAATGAAAATTCAGCCTATTGCCACCTAGCAGGCCAACTCCAGTAGAGATCAGAGTTAGACGCTGGGACCAAAATACACGGCAAGCCTGGCAAAGCGATTCCATTTTTAAACCCCTTAAAACATACAATCAGAAATAACAAACAGGCAGGCACCCAACTGAGATAGCGATGTCCAACAAGACTCTTTATCTCCAAAGGTTGTTTTTGAGAAAATCCTTATTTTTCAGGCATTCCTCATCTCCACCAAGTCTTGGTAGCCCTGGGCAGGAGAGCATGTACGCTTCTGACACAGCGTCTTTGGGGCTTACGCCCAAGGAAGAGATGCATGATGATATCACGGGGTGGCTATTTGCACGAAAATATATTAATAAAAATGTTAAGCTAAAAGGGGCATGAAATGTACTAAATGATGCTTAGTCCTAAAAAACAGTAACGACCGTCTCAGCTAAATGCCAGGTGGCCACTGTCGGCAATACAAGCGTTCCTCAAAATCGGCTGCTCAACACCACTTGCCCTAACGCGCGTCAGACCGGGCCGCGTGGCAGACCCTGAGGCGGAGCTGTTACCGCATCGCATCAGGAAGCCACACGAGTAACAGGTGTGTTTTTAAACCCAGTAAGCTGAGGAAGAAACACACAGAAAAGAAAAGGCTTTGGCAATAATGCAATGAAAATACACAAACCTGCGTACACTCTGCACAAGAGGCAGGAAGGAAACCAGGGGAGTGCTTAGTGCCACTTACAGCAGCATATTCGGTTGTCACTCAGGCAGTAAACAAACGGTAGCGTTATTCTTTACAAACTGCAAATTTACCATTATCCTCCCGAGCTTTTAAATTAAGAAAGACATTATATTTTGTAAGTGCAAATTCTGATTTCTCAGGCTAAGGCACGAAGCCTCTTGCCCGTGGATTAGTAGACCCGGGGCGACACTGCCCCACAGAGCTTCTCCTGGGCTCCGGGTGCAGCTCAGCAGTCCCTTTGTGCGTCCCCAGCCACTTGCCTTTCCCACTCCCGGGGCAGCCATCCGTCTCCATCGGTCTCTCAGAAGTTTGTCTCGTCCCGCTGTCTGCCTGGCCAACCCGTGGGCTCCTCGGGGACCCACCTGGCACCTCCGCTTCCGTAAGGCCCTGTCCATGACTCGCCAGAGCGTCTGCCTGTCCTCTTGTGACACCACTGTCCCCACAGTTACCTGCACACTGGGGTTCTCGGCCTTGAAGGTCACCAGAATCACGTGGAGGGGCTGCGAAAACCCCGCTTGCTGGGCCCAGCCCCGGAGGCTCCGTTCCGCAGGCCTGAGGTGGGCCCTAAGAACAGGCGTTTCTAACAAGTGCCAGGTGCTGCTGACACTGGGGGCCGGGGACCACACTCTGGAGTCATTTTTCTTGATTGCTCAATTCCATGCTCGCATCTCCCACTAGACCGTGAGCATCTCGAGGTCAGGGAGCATTTCTTACACATCTCTTCCCATGGTCTAGCCAGTGTCTAGCAGTCACTCAGTCAATCGACAAATATTTACAGAATACCTGCTACGCGCCAGGTACTGCTCTAGGCACTGGCATTCAGCAGTTAAAAAAAAAAGAACAAAATATGTGTTTATATATCTCCCTGTACTCGTAGAGTTTACCTTCGGGTGCTACACAGTAAACTCTCAATAATTGTCTACTGAGATCTGACCAGTTACACAGAGAAAAAAATGGCATTATCATGACCATTTTAATAGTACTATGGAAATACCAATTTTTCACTTTCTAATCATAGTTTTTCCCATTTGCACATTTCTCCCTTCTGACATCCCATCCAAACGCCCAACATATAAATCCATAAACCTAGCAGTATATCCGGCATGTGCGTCTTACGCGGCATTTGCTGATTGATTTATAAAATATTTGGTGTAGGTGGCATATTTAAAAAATAACAAATCCAAGAACTTAAGCATGTATAGTTAATATAATAAAGTAATTTTGGGAGGTAGGCGATATCAGCGTTTTTATATTGATAAATATTAAAGAATAGCTTAACTAGTGGTCTTCAAATTAGCATCAGCTACCTCTAAGGGTAGTTCCCCTCCTCGCCTTCCCCGCTCCATGCTTTACACCTGTGTAAAGTATCATGGCAATTCTCAACTGCCCGGGAAGGTGACTTTGAACTCCCATGGACCTAAGCAGGCTGCTGTCCAAGCCAGAGTATGCAGTCAACTTTCAGACTGTCCTGCGTATAATTCTGAGAAACTGGTAGGAGCCCAAATGATGTCGTGGAAGGAAGGGAACCGATGCAGAGGCAAAACTGACTACTGCCACATGGAGCCTTCTCATGAAACACGGCCCAGGCCTGTGGGCCACGGGCCTTGGCAACTCCCTTCCTAACCCCAGGGAAGCACAAAACATTTACTTTCAGCTTTGGACTAATTTTCTAAAAGTTTCTCAGCAAATAAAAATAACAGAAACCACACAGAGCAATTTGGAAGATAAGTGAAATGACCATAATGTTTACTTTCAAGACTTTCAGTACTCTAGAGATTGGCAAATGTTTTTATAACAAAAGGCCTTCCTTTTGAAGGTCAAGACATAAGATACCTGTGTTAATTATATGGAAGGGAAAATTATATGGAGGCAGCATTTATAAATGGAATTCTAAGAAGGCTAGTTTCAACATTCCAGACTCAACTATTTCTTCTCTGTTTAATATCAGAAGCAAATTTGATATCCAATAGCAACACTGTCTCAGGAGTACTATTCTCTTCCTATTGCCACCGCAAATCATTGATATAACTGGACCTTCATCCAACGAGTCATTGTGGTTCTATATATTGAAAAATATTTAAGAGAAATTGACATTAAAAAATATATACTTTTAAAATGGAGACCAAGTCCACCAACTTTATTTTTATGAGTCATCCTAATTAAGTAAATTCTGACTACTAGAAAGCTTCGGGTATAAATGTGACCTTTTGGCTAGCTATATAGTGACTCCCAAAAGATGACATTTATTTCCCAGGAGCAGTTTACTAATTGTCACCCTGGTAATCCAAAGAAATTAGAATATTTCTCAAAAATTGTGTGATTCCCTGCAGGAGTATGACCTCCAGTGTACCAGCCCCTTTCAAATTGGCTAATACAAAATCAAGATAAATAGAAATCAATCCCTGTTAGTGATTACATTGGTCTCAAATTATTGCTACTTCATTTAGTGTAATCAAAGAACACACCACTATATTCGAAAAACACACACATAAATCTAAAAATATTTTCATTAACATCATTCATATCCTAGAAATAAATTAGTGTCCTTAAAAAAACTTTTCAATTATTTGCAAAATCCATCCTTATTCTCTGTGTTAACAAGGCTGAATTTTAGAAGTGCAATACAAAAATTCTTGAGTCCTTCACTCCCATGTAGCCAGGCCTTCTCACTGGTTTCCGAGACACAGCTTCTTGTTTTGGTGCTGTTCTTCCTTCAGAGGGATGGCACTCGGCGCTCTGTCTAGCATTCAAGAATAACTTCATGTCAGGAAAACTTCACTTCAAACACATGGGTACTTGTTTCAGCCACATAGGTTGTAAAAGCAAAACAATGCTGACGTTAAAGAAATATTCACTTTATTTTATCTTCAGATTCTTAACTGTGAAGAATTGATTCTAAATAACTCACTCTCAGGCAATACAGTATCTGACCTTTTAAAAACTGGATTCACCCAACAGAGTAGGGCAAATAATTCATAAAACTTTTTTTTTTTTTTTAAAAGTCCCTGTTATTAGGCTGGAAAAAACAAAAGGCACCAACCTATCCTCCAAAGGGAAGAGGGACCTGTGCGTGGGTAGGGAGAGTGCGGGGAACTCCCCGCCTTTCAAACACTCCTCTACTGGCAGGAAGACAGACTTAACTGACGGGGCAGGCTGGGAAAAGAGTCTGGCTTCAGCCTCTTGCTGGCTTTTGTTTTTAACAGCTTTATTTGTATAATAAAGCAAACGTGTTTAAAATATACAATAAACTGCACATATTTAAAGTCTACAATTTGATGAGTTCTGACATAAATACACATCCGTAAAACCATCACTGCACTACCTGCAAAAGTCTCCTCCTGGCCCTTGCTCCTGTCTTTTGAGAGATCTGCCTGCCCTCCAAGCCTGTGTGTTCTACTCTGCTGTTTCTTTGCACTAAGGATACGTGGGTCAGGGCTAAGCTTGCCTTCGAGAGGGTCATCTGGAAAGCCTCCTCTTCCTCTCTCTCTCTCTCTCTCTCTCTCTCTCTCATCCTATTATGTAATATTTGAAACACACACACACACACACACACACACGTGCACATGTATGTAAAAATACAGATTGGAGTTCTAAAGCCTAACAATAAAATGAACACTCAAGAACCTACTGCCCCCAAAAGGATTATATCTTCCTTAAATTTGCACTAACTGAATAAAACTGTTTGTATAAGGTGTGGTGGGGGGCACGGTGGAAGAATGAACCTACCGCCCAATCTAACAACTAGAACATCACCAATTCCCACGTGCTCTCTCTCATCCCATCCCCATTCGGAGGTAACTACTATCTTGAATTTTGTGTTTATCATTCCATTATTTCTTAAAAATAATTTTACCATGTGTACTAAATTATATACTATTTGGCTTCTTTTTGAACTTTACATAGAAACTGTATCATAACAATTCTGTGGCTTTTTAAAATTCAACATTACATTTCTAAGATTCACATGTTGAAGAATGTAGCTGTAGTTCGTTTACTTTCACTGCTATGTGGTGGTCCATTGTGGGAATACGCCAGAATATTTTTTATCTAATCTCCCAAAATAAATATTTGTGCTGGTTCCAGTTTTTGCTTTTAATAACAATGTTGCAATAAATTCTTTGTCTCTGTCTCTTATACAATACGCAAGGGCACATACTTAGAAATACTGGTGGGTCATGGGGTATATGCACATTCAGTTTTACAAAGATATTGTTAAATTGTTTTCCAAGGTGGTTTGCAAAATTTTCCAACCAGCAACATACAAAAGTTCCTAATGATCCATATCCTCACTACGACTTGGTAATGGCAAACTTTAATCTACAAATTGAATAGGTGTAAAACGTTGCTTCAGTGTGACCTTAATTTGCATTTCTCTGGCTACTAAGGAGTTCGATCATCTTTTCACGTGTTTATTCAACATTTGTGTCTCTTTTGTTGTGAAATACTAACATTTACCCATTCTCTTTCAATCTGTAGGACTTCTTTACATATTATGGAAACCAGTTCATTATCATGTGTGGAAAACATACTCTTCCAGTGGATGGCTGGTCTTTTCACTTCCTATACAATGTCTTTAGGAGAAGAGAAGTCCTTAATTGGAATTATTCTAATTTCTCAATCTCTTCCTCTATAGTCAGCATTATCTGTGTCCTGTGTAAGTCATCCTTTCTACTCCAAGTCATAAAGATACTTTATATTTTCTTCTAAAACTTAAAAGAATTTATCTTTCCCTCTTGTCTTTAATTCATATGGAGCAGATTTTTGCATATTATGTGAGGTAAGCATTCAATATTGTTTTGATAACGCATTTCCTAGCACTGCATATTAAACAGTCCATTCCTGCCCCTGTGTGTGCATGGCCCTGTCTGTCAGGGATGCTCATTGCCCCGCAGTCATGGGGCAGAGCCCCACATTAATGAGCTGGACCACTCAAACTGCCTATTAAAAAACAGCGGCTTAACTTATCCCTGAGTTTTTTATTTTAGCCATCATATTTTTTCATTTCTCTAAATTCTGTCTGATTCTTTTCACAGTTGCCTGGTCTTTTTTTTTTTTTTTGGTGGGAGAGACAGGATTTCCGTGTGTTGCCCAAGCTTGAGTGCAGTAGCACAATCTAGCTCATTGCAACCTCCATCTTCTGGGCTCAAGTAATCCTCCTGCCTCGGCCTCCTGAGTAGCTGGGACTATAGGTGCGCACCACCACATCCAGCTAATTTTTTCTATTTTAGTAGAGACAGGGTCTCACTCTTGCTCAGGCTGGTCTCAAACTCCTGGGCTCAAGCAGTCCTCCTGCCTAGGCTTCCCAGAGTGCTAGGATTACAGGCATGAGCCACCATGCCTAGCTGCCTGGTCATTTTTCATAACGGCTTGTTCTTTGCTCAATTTTTCAATGGCATCTTTTACTTCTTAAACATTTTATACCCTCTATTTCAGTGGTTCCCAACCTTTTTGGCACCAGGGAGCAGTTTCACGGAAGACAATTTTTCTATGCAACCTCCAATGCCAGTGTTGGAGCAGCTGCAAATACAGATGAAGCTTCACTTACTCACCTGCTGCTCGCCTCCTGCTGGGCAGCCCAGTTCCTAACAGGCCACAGGCGGTACCAGTCCACAGCCCAGCAGTTGGGGACCACAGCTCTATCTGATAACTCCAGAACATGAAGTTCTTGGGAATCTAAATATGCTATTTGTTGTTTCTGTTCACTCTCATTCACGGGGGTATATTTTCTTCTGTGTTTGGTGATTTTTCAATTATGAACTCATGTTTTATTATATCCTGTGGGCCTGAGCGAGTTTGCACTTGTCTCTGCCAGGAGCCAGGAGGTGCACCTGAGTGGGGGCGTTTTAGCTTCCTTTGAGCACCTCCAGCTTAATGTGGGAGCCTTAGCTTCATTCACCCACCTTGCCGCAGACCCCAGACTTACTCTCAAGGGCCCAGATTATATAGACATTTGTCCCCAAGGCAACTCTGGCTTTGTGTTTACTTACTGTTCCTATTCAGATCCTTACAAAATGTTTCATCCTCTTATCTCAATTTTTTTTTTTTTTTTGAGGGCCATATGGGTGGTTCCTGGACATTTCCCTGATTTTCTGGAGAGCCCTGTGACTCTTTAAAAAGAGTTATGGGCTATGTGGGTTCCAGTTCTATGCGGTGGAAGAGCACTTGAGAGGAGTCAGTCACACTGCCTGTCTCCCTTCTTGTTTTGTCCCTGCTACTGACACTGTGAGGGTATCCAGCCACAAGTCCCCGCTGAGCTGACAGACTAATTTGGCCAAAGGTCAAGCCCCAGTCTAGCAACAAAGCTGGTGTTTCAACATTCATCTGTTGATTTTTGTGTCTATTTCTCAACTGTATCAAAAATCGGAAAGGAATCACACGCTGTATGCTTCCATTTATAAGAAATGGCCAGAACAGAAGAATCCATAAAACCCTAAAGAGTGGTTGCCTAGGGCTGGGGTTAGGGAGAATGGCAGTGACCGCAAACGGGCATGAGGTTCCTTTCTAAGATGATGAAAGTGTTCTGAAATTAGGCTGCAGTGATGGTCGCACCACTCTGTGAATATACTAACCACCACTGAATTCTATACTTTAAAAGGGTAAATTTATGATATATAATTATATCTCAGTAAAGCTACTATATAATTGAAAAGGAGATAGGGATATTATTGGTATAAAATAATTGTTCAAAAAATGCATATAAAATATAAACTTATAGTTCAATGAACCGTCACAAAGTAAATATACACTTAACCATCAGCTGGATCAATAAATAAAGCATTGCCAACAAATCAGAAGCCTTTCTCTGTCCCCTCCTTCCAATCTTGGGACTTTAACCATAAGCATGTATCCTTTCCCTTAGTGATCTAGGAATAATAAATCCTAGATACAAGCCCTTTGTTGATTAAAAGTGGCAAATATCTTCTCCTTTGCATTCTTTTAATGACATCTTTTGATGAACAGATGTTCTTAATTTTAACATAAATTAATTCATCTTTTTATGATCAGGACTTTTTGTATCATATCCCTAATGACAGAAAATTATCAACTGACCCCCTCAAACTGTCACTGAATATACATTCTTTAATCAGACACATATATTTTCTTTCCTTTGGTTTTTTTTTTTTTTTGCTTTTTTCTCCTCATAATTTTTTAAAACGAATGGTGCAGTAGATTGTATTTTTTCCAGATTGCAAACAACTAATTTACTATTTGAATAAAATAAAGCTAATTTAGAACAAAGAATATAAAGATATTCACATAGTAATTACTTCACTTTTATATTTCTTGATTTTTCAGGGTAAAAATTACATTGTTATCATCAAGAAAACTTACAGTAAACTTTCATTTACCTAGAATCCAAACAATCAGATAACACAGTTACTATTTTTAAATAATATTGTATAGCACTAATGTCCAAAATTATGTGCCTAAGGAATTGTAACATTTCCCAAAGATTATATCGCATTCAAAATATCTGTGTTAGTATACAGATAGTAAAGTTTTGAAAACTAGTAATTCATATATGGTAGCCATGATGATTCTTAACTGGATTATTTACATAACCATAATGTTTCCATTCTCTGACCAATCTGGGCAAATTTGGCTTTACCCTAGAAGAATGTATATATACTCATCATTTGGTCATAGATCCATCCATATAAATTATACATATTTTTTCTTTCTCCCTGCCCAAGAAGCCTTTATTTTGGTCGAGAAGAGCATTGTTGTCTACTGTTTCATATAAATTTAATTTATAAATTCAATTTGTACATAATTATTTGCAAAACTGTAGTTTGTATAGGAGTAATTATTAATCAGCACTCTTTATAGCACCTAGCATATGGTAGATGTTTATGAACAAATTGAATGGCAAAAAGCTAACCTGCAAAAAGAATATTCTCCATCTATTGATATCACCATTTCCATCACCGGATCATTAAAATCACTATGTATCCTTTCCCTCAGCAACAAAGTTAACCTCAGTGCAGGACTTGTAAATACTTACTCTCTCTCCTTCCAGGCTCCTTTTGTTCAAGACCATAGGCTCCTGATGGATTCAGCTGCCACTGTAAGAGGGCGCAAACAATTTATTTATGTGTTTAAAAGGATTTAATAAATAGAATTTCACCACTCTCCTTTTAAATATCAAAACAGCTTTTAAAAAATACAAGTAAAAAGAGTTAGCATGTCCATATCAACAAGATCCTAATAATGCCACCCTGAATGACCCTAAATGATACGACTTTTGGGACCAGAACTGATACTCTTAGAGAAGGCAGGGACCTTAAAGTTCCTTTACATTCACTTTACAGGTAAGGAAGTGGAAGACCAGAGGACTGGAGAGACTCATCCCAAGTTCCACACTAACTACAGGCAGTGATAGAGTTAGAACCCGGGCCTGCCGATGCCCTGCCCTATGGAATTAACACCACATCGCATTCTATCTCCAGGTCCTACAGATCCTTATAACAGCTCGAGAAGGCCTAGGTATTAAAGAATGAAAATATGACCAAGATTACCTTGCCTGCTAATGTTATTATATCATACAAACTATTATTTACATCATATCATTTTATATCATATAATATCACATCATTATATTTCCTCTGATTATAGTTTTCCATATCAACCATTCAGAAGGAAATAGGGAAGCCTGAAGATTCTCAGAAATTACAGAGAAGACTGAAGCAGCAGAAAGGAAAAACGGAGAGTAATCAGGATCTTATAGCACAGCCCTTCCTTTGTTACCTGGCAAGAATCTCTATCCAAGTCACTAATGACTTAACCAAAAAGACCACTATCTCAGGAGACAAGATTAAGTACCAATTATTTGGGAGCCTCTTCCATAAGCATCGACTAGTTCATTAGATTAACTAGTTAACATCTTGAGCCTTGAGGGGGGATGAGATACAAGACAAACATTTTACCACTTATAAAAAGTCCTTATAAAGGAGGAACATCTAGAATTGGTTGGACACCTACGGAAATGAGACGGTCAGAGTTAGCATCAAGGAAAAAAGAATACTTATAAAGGATAGGAAGTTACATAAGAAATTACCAAAAAAAAAAAAAAGAAAGAAAGAGGCATGCTTAGAAACACACCTAACCACTAAAATCTCTAAATCTTAATTTCAGCAGAATTAAAATTAAAAACCAATAATCTTGAATTTACATTTAAGGATATTCATAAAAAGTCTTTTTATATCTGTAAAAATGTAGAAACAATCTAGTCCAACACCAGGGGAAAGGTTAAGTAAGTTAGGTTAGAATATTGTATAATTATTAAAAATAATTTTTGAAGAATTTTGAATGACATAGAAAATAGAGCAACATGTTAACAGTGATATCTATGAGTTGTGAGATAATATATGTTCTTTTTTATTTTCCTAGTCTTCTAAAATGAGCATATATTACTTTCATAATAAACAAAAGTAATATGACCTAATAGAGAACCTCCAAATATATTAAGCGGAAAAAAAAAAAGAATTGAGTAAGTGGACATGGATATACACACCCACAAAATCTATTCTTGAAAATAGTATTAAGCCGGGCATAGAGGCTTACGCCTGTAGTCCCAGCTACTCGGGAGGCAGAGGTTGGAGGACTGCTTGAACCTAGAAGTTCAAGACCAGCCCCGGCATCATAGTGAGATCCCATTTCAAAAAGAAAAGAAAATAGTGTTGCTCCCCCCAGCCTAGTTTGCTACAACACCACTTATCTCAAGGTCTATGGTAACATATCAAAAAAAAAAAAAAAGTAAAATATTTTCAAACAAAATTAATTTACTTCAAATCTTAAAAACAAGTATCAATTTACTGACATTCCTACCACTTTTAACAGTTTAAAAGTAAGACTATAATCATTATTGCAGTTCAAATTTAGAACAACTACTAGTGTGTGTTAATCACTGGAATTTACAAAACTCGGTGTTTTTGCTAACCATCTACTAATATTTCAAGCCAGGCCAGATGAGGGGAAGGGAGAGAGGATGGACGGCTAGTCTGCGCGGAAAGAACAGAGAACAACCATGAGCACATCTTTTCTCTGGAAAAGTCCCTGAGTGGGGCTGTTACTCCTGGGTGAGCCTGGCCCCAGGAGGCATTTCTGCTTCCCATCCCTGTCCCTGGGGCCTCCCTTTGTCCTCCTGCCTCCTTCCGCTTCCATTGCCCCATTTTCTGATCTTCTCATCTCTTCATTCTCTTTGCAGATGAAAAGCTACTGAGACCTCTGACTAATGAGACAGAAGCTTCTATTTGGTTTTACAAGAGGGGCATCTTTCCCATCTTTCCCTTCTTTCAGTGCCACATCATCCCCTTCTCTTTTAAAACCGTGATAAACTTTAAAACAATTAGAAATAAAAAACAAAAAAAATGAAAACATTAAAAATGTTTAAAACTTATGATATTTCATATACACACAGAAACTGGATAGTATATTCCTATATTTAAAATTATATATGTGTGTGTGTGTGTATAAATGTTCCAGGCACCCTGGACTCAAACTGATGCATGTAACAGGAATGTAAAGCTGAAATTTCTAAATAGTTATTCAAATGCTTTTCCCATCCACTGCAAATTCTGGTATATAAATGTTACATTAAATGCCAGGGTTAAATCATTGGATGTCATAAAATCAGTGTGTGATTCTGGACAGGACCCTGTTGCTACACAGAACATTACTGGGGCAGCTGGTGAGCCCTGGCTGGAATCTGTGGAATAATGGCAGTAACGTATCAATGCTAATTTTCTGATTTTTGTGGTTGTATTGTAGCTATGTGGTTATTCTTAATTTTAGGAACTAAAGGGTGATCTGGTATCATGTCAACAACTGCTGGGAAAAAAACTTCTTTGTTTTTTATAACTTTGTTTTTCATAACTTTTTATAACTTTTCTGTATGCTTAATTAAGTTTGTTTCAAAATAAAGTTTTTTAAAACCCTAAATAGTAAAGAAGTATAAAGAGGTTTTTAAAAAATATCAAATAGGAAATTCTATTTTTTTCTGATTTTTCTCATGAGAAATGAGTGTGTCTTTGTGTGTGCACGCATCTCCCCATCTGTTAGGTGATCTTAAACTATCCTCCCCTCTGTCCTGCAATCCAGGACAGAAAGGAGAGATGAGGGAAAAGGCGAGTCAAAGGTTTTCTTTTATCAGCCACCAGATGGCACCAAAGGCCCTACTTGCTCAAGATATGCAAGGTCAACATACAATTCTCTACGAAGATTTTAAGTTCATAAAGCAGGGGTCCTTAGCTGAACATTTACAGTTAGATTAAGCACTTGCACATAAAAATAAATTCAGTGATAATAATTTGTTGAAACCCTTTAAAAAGGTGGGAATTGCTAATTTACAATATGCAGCTGGGTACCTAAAACATTAATAGAAAGTACACCTTGAAAAAAATGTATGTCTACTTACTGTAAATTTGCTGACTCCTTCAAGTTCCCCAAACTTCATGTAGGAGATGTCTGCTTTCTTTTTTCCAACATCTACGTCCCCTGCATAGATTTGTTTTATGCCTGCACCTTTAATTAATGGTACACATTCATCACATGGGCACTTTGTCACAAAAATCATGCTTCTTTCTTCTGGTTTTATTTCTTGACACCTACAAAAAAAAATTTACAAAATATTAGGAAGGTAGTTTCTGAAAGGGTAAGTTATTTTTTAGAGAAATATTTAAACACTCAAAGTGAGCTGTTTTTAAAAACTAATGTATATTATAAACAACAATCATCGAACCTTATTCTTGTTGAATTAGTAAATGTTCAAAATATGTAAATTCATAAAATGTTACAATACAACCTGAACATGACAATTATTATAACCAAAAATCATTTACTGATTCTAAGTAAGAAGCTCAGTATCAGATTACAAGTAAATGAAAACAGAAAGAGGCAGACACCAAAGAGGGAGAGAGAGACATAAAAAGGAAAACAATGCTTTCTAAGTAAGTAACTTTTTGTAATACTGAAATTAGAGATTAAAGCTAACAGCCTCCTTAAGAGCTACCATGTGTGATCAGACATTAATTCATGGTAACCAAGAGACCTAGTCCTATCTGGAACCTAATAGATACTTAATAAATGCCTACTAATTGAATAAATTAATATTAAAGTTATGTTTTGAGTTATAGTTCTCTTACCCCTTCCCTATTATAGGATAGCTTCATTTAAGAAAAGTTTGGATTTGACATATTTACACCTCTGTACAAACTGAAGCAAGTGAATCTGTGATGAAGAGGGCAAGGAAAAGAGCAGGAGATTTTTTGTGGTGAAATTTTGCATGCTGGGGGTAGTTCGGGACTAAGAGCTGCTGTCGTCTGAGGCTATGAGGATTGACTTCCAGGTTCTGTGGTTTACACTGGTCTTGCCAGTTGTCTTCAATTCCCCCTCTGCCAGCTAGTCGAGACCCTCATTTCTGCTCCCTTGGGACTAGGGCAACAGAGTTCCAGGCATCTAGTCTGTTCAGACAATACCCCTGCTACCTACGTGATCCACAGAGCATGGCTGTGTCAAAGCCATTCCGTTTCCCTACTACCAAATACAGCCTGAACTCAGCATCTCCTCTTGTCCAGTCCCAGCCTGTCATCGTGAGCTGCATTCCCATGTGTCCAACATTCCAGCCTAAGCGGCACATTCATGTTCCCAAACACATGATGCATTTTCCTACTTCTAGACTACTGCTTATGCTGGAAGCAAGAATGGTCTTCCCTTCAAGGACGAAACATCTCCAATTGCCACAGTCCTAGCGATTCTTTAAAGCTCAGCTCAAATGCCACATCTTTCACAAAGCTTTTCCTCTGCACTCCCCCCTCTTGTCTACGGCAGCCCCTGAATGGCCACAGCACTGTGTTTGCGTCTCCCACACAATCCACCTCGTTACGTGGGTGCAGTCTTGTATCTCCTACTAAGTTAGAAGCTCTCCGAGGACAGGAGCCACGTCTTACTCAGTTTTTTAATCCCCTAACCTCCTCCCTTTAATGGTAAAGGCTGAGAAGTGTTTGTGGAAATGATCTAAATTAATATTAGAAGGAGGTAATGTTATAATCTCTAACAAAAGCTCTTTTAAGGCAATTTGGTTCATAATGAAGTCTATGTACAGTCATGTGTCACTTAACAATGGGACCACGTTCTGAGAAATGTGTTGTTAGGTGATTTCGTTGTTGTGTGAACATCATAGAGTGTATTTCTATAAACATGGATGGTACAGCCTTCTACACACCTAGGCGATATGGTATAGCCTATTGCTCCTAGGCTACACACCTGTACAGCATGTTATTGTTCTGAATACTGCAGGCAATTGTAAGACAATGGTATTTGTGTATCTACACACAGAAAAGGTAATGTTTTGTGTTACGATGTTACAATGGTTATGTCACTAGGTGATAGGAATTTTTCAGTTCCGTTATAATCTTATGGGACCACTTCTTATATGTGGTCTGTGGTTGACCAAAATGTCATGTGGCACATGACTGTATTCATAAATATAAATATATGTGCTCCAGATTTAGAAATAAGGAGAGCTTAACATCAAGAAATAGGATGAGGCTGAGCCACACCCGGAAGGAAAAACTTCGAGCTTCAAAACTTTCATATTGGAAAGAGAGGGAGGAAAAACAAAGACTTGCTCAATAAATTAGAAGGCCTGGAGCATCTATGACAATGGCCTCCTCAGGTCTGGCAGTGAGGACCAAGCTTTACCAAAATTATAGTTCTGAAAAGAAAATTTCTTAGAATTTGAAAAAGGAAATAAATTACAACTAAAAGAAAATGAATTTCAACCAACCCTTGCTACCACTTTAAAGAAAAGTACATGTAAAAGACCATCATACCTGAACGTCAAGGCATTCTGCTCCGCATGTATAATGTATCTGAATTTCCTTATTTCTCTGTCTTTCTGCTTGTCATCCATGTGTGGGAAGTCAGCATACTCAGATCCAACAGGAAAAGCATTGTAACCACACCCTATGAAGTACATAGCACCTGTTCCATCACAACTTCTCTACGAAAGTGAGAAAGCCAACAATGGTTAGTTTCAACATTCTGAAAGGGCACTTGCAACATATGTTTAAAGCTTGCTATCATACACTGTGTAATGGATATTCAATTTTCTATGACAAACTGAGCCATCAGAAAAAAATATACAATATCAGATCCTCTTACTGCAGTGTGGTCTTATCAAAGCTAAATTCCAAGAAGGCTGATCCCCTCTCTAGTCTAAATCACAAAGCAGTCCTTCGTTTTAGTAATTAATTAAGTGCTATATTATTTTATTTTATTTTATTTTTTGAGACTGAGTCTCACTCTCTTGCCTGGGCTAGAGTGCCGTGGTGTCAGTCTAGCTCACAGCAACCTCAAACTCCTGGGCTCAAGCGATCCTCCTGCTTCAGTCTCCCGAGTAGCTGGGACTACAGGCATGCACCACCATGCCCGGCTAATTTTTTCTATTTTTAGTTGTTTGGCTAATTTCTTTGTATTTATAGTAGAGACAGGGGTCTCACTCTTGCTCAGGCTGGTCTTGAACTCCCGACCTCAAGTGATCCACCCGCCTCGGCCTCCCAGATTGCTAGGATTACAGGCGTGAGCCACCGCCCCCAGCCAAGTGCTATATTATTTAACTCACAAATTCTTTCACTTGATTCAGACATTTTCCCCCAAATGGATTATAAGATTCTGGAGAGCAGAAATCACGTCTTATACCTCTTTTCTATCCCTTAAAGTACACGTTAGAGTGTTATGTACATAGCAAGTACTCAATAAGTGATTGTTAATTTCTTATATGCTCCATGCTGTGCTACTGCTTAACAAGTTAGAAATTTTAGGAACATTTTGAACAGACAATTTCTGTTGCAGGGCTAAAAATGTGCTATTGTAATTTAGTTCAAAAATAACAAATGCATTTCCTTTTAATATTCAGTATTTATTTAGCTTCTATTATATATAATATATTATCACAGAACTTCTTACTTCAGTGGCTCTTATTTCTCTCGATCAACGGCATATTCGTTGTTAATATGAATGCTTTATCGATTATTATAATATTTCATCAATGACAAGTTTATAATAGTTTGGAATATGCTATAAACCTTATTAAATTTCAATATAGTACAATTACTCAAGTGATAAGATCAACAGAATCATTACAGTAGTGGCTTAATAAAAATCATGTTATAGTGAGCCAACAAAAGCCTGCAAATAAAATATTATCTAATTAATAAATCTTCTTGAGCATTTACCAAATGTCAAACATCATGCTTCATTTTATATGCATTATTTCATTTGATCAGTTCTCTAAACAACCTAGAGGGTAGTACTATTATGATCCCCATTGTACAGATAAGGAAACTGAGGCCAAGAGAGGTTAAATAACTTGTCCAGGATCACAAAGCTAGTAATAGATTCACACAGCCAGAATTCAAGCCCAGGTTGCTTGACTCCAACACACATGTCTTTCCACTTTACCACGCTGCCTGCCTACGCTAGAGATAACTGGAAACTGAAATTCTCCACAAAGTAATTAAGAACCAGATGTTAAGCCAAAAGGCTGCTGAGCATTCACTTTAACACAAATGAGAGTCCCAACCATAGGCCAGGCCTGTGGCAGGTGCTGGGAAAACAGCTGTGCACAAGAGAGAAGGGTCCCTGCCTTCAGGAATCTTATAATCCAGGGAGGGTAAGAAACAGGGCACATAACTTTAACCGCGGTGAGTGTCACAAATGAGTCACACAGAATGCTATGGGGATTTCTGGCAGAGGAATCTATTCTAGCAGGAGTTAACAGTTGGGGTAGAGATATGCAGAGTCAAGAGGCATTCTGAAGGTGGAATCCACTGCACGGGGTGATTGATCGCCCGTGTGGAGTAACAGGGAGTGAGATGCTGAGCACTGACCAAGGAGCCGGATAGCAGGGAGGATGCTGGATGTACCGGCTGGGTCAAACCTGAGGGCCTTATGAAACATTGAAGCAAATTGTCAAATTATTTGCTATCAAGTCCATTGAAGCAACACTCTAGCTCCTATTTCAGCCAGCTATATGTCTACTAAATACCTCCTGATTCCACGCCCTCCTAACCCATCCCCGTAACTCCAAGTCCTCATCATCTCTTTTTTATTAATCTATTTCCTGTCTAGTCCACTTCGTTCTTTTTATAATGCAAATATAATCAAGTCATTTTCCCACTTAAAATATTTGGACTACATTGACCAGTACAGTCACTGCTGTCTACATGCGGTTAGTCTAGAGAGGAGCCGAAAGTGTAAAATACACAAGGATTTTGAAAACTTAATACCCCAAAAATGCAGAAATCTAAAAAATACAGAATAAAAATTTGTATTAAAAAATTTATGTATTGCTTACGTGTTGAAATGATATTTTTGGACTTTTAAAAAGCTTTTTAAATGTGGTTCCTAGAAAATTTTAAATTCTGTATGTGGCTTGCCTTTTATTTTCGCTGGTTAATGCTGTGCTAGGTAGGACATGCCACTGTCTAAAGTCCAAAGTCTTTGCGTGGGATACAGAGTTCTTCATGGCCCAGTCCAATCTGCTGCCCACTGTACAGACAGCTCTGGACTCCAACAGGCCAAATCACTGGAATTTTCCCACATTCTTTCACCCCTACCTCTGCATGTTATCTTCCTACTCCTACTAACTTGATCTATCTGATGAACTCCTCTAATTACTATTGCCAAGAATATTTCACTCACTTCTCCAAGCAGAGTAGAGGTTTTTCCTCTGTGTTCTCACAGTATTGGTTATATAATAATTACACTTACAGACCAGTCTCTTTTTAACTTCTCTGTCTCCATCACTAGACTAAGAGGCCATGAAAGGCAGAAAACGTGATCATTAAGTCCTCAGTGTGCGCTGAGGCACAGTGCCTAACCCGTAAGGGTATTTAATAAAGGTTTGCTGAATGAATGCATCTATCTAGAAAACTGTTGAGGGAATGAGCAAATGTTTATAGAATGCATGCACTATTACAAAAATATTAATCTCAGTGAGTCAGTAAAATATCATGCACTGAAGACTGAACTATGTTTACACAAAATCCAGGTTAAATACTTAAAGAATTATTTTCATACTTACAGATTTCCCTTCTGCCCAAATGACTGCTCCAACTCCTGTTTTATGATCCTCTGAAAGATATATGGCATTTAACTCAGCAAAAACCAATGACCTGTTAGTTTCAGAAATACATTTTTCCAAAAATAATAAACATTTACTGAAACATATTTCATAAATGTGGCAGCAATTCTTGACATCTTCACTAATTATAGACAAGTATTAAAATAAATACTTTGAAGTGTAGAATATGGGAGCTTAGGTACGATATAACTAGACAAGATCACACATGATGTGTGTGTGGAGGGTACTGGAGATGGCACTGCCCACAGTCAGTTCTCTCCAAAGCTGTAACCAGAAGGAAGTGCAACTTCATTGATTCTCCACTAGCAAGTCAATTTCTAAATGACTACTTCTATAGATGACGAAATTGAATAAAGGTTTCTGAACTTTATGCATTTCATATAATAAATGCTCATAACAACCCAACTTGTCTTCTCCTAGCATTTTCTACACTCTAATCATGGAAAAGACATTTTACGGAAATGTTCTTGCTAAGAAAAAAAGCCCAAACTTCTAATACAAACATAAACAAATCTTTTTTTTCATATAGTAATCATTTCGTTATGTATACATATATCAAAACATTATGTTGCACACCTTAAATATATAAAACTTTTATTAAAAATTATAATTTAAGGACTCAGAAAAATTTCTATGAGTTCTTTGTCCAAATTTCAAAATTTTCAATTTCTTAGAATAACTTCTTAGAAAGGAAAATATAGAATCTAAGTGTATAAGCATTTTTAAAACTCTGGATAGATTTTAACAAATTATTTTCTATCCCAAAAGGTTAGATCAATCTATATTTTAAATGAAAATAGCATATAAGATTTTCCCTTTCTTATATCTAATTAAACTTTGGGTAGCATCAGTAAAAAGAATGGTAAAAACATTTTTGTCAATCTGATGGGGATGGTATTTTGTTTTGCATAAACGAATCTTCATGGACTTTCCTATCTCTCTATCTACCTATTTTTTACCTATCTATCACTAGAAGGTACACGAAGGAACTTTTGATTTAAACAATATGTTGTTCTTTCCCTGACCTTCAGTTTACCCTGAGGGGGAAAAGAATGACAAGTTATCATGCTCATTTCTAGATCAAGTGGCAGAAGTTATAAACAAACATAAGATTATAATTTCCCTGCAGAACCAAAACTTTTGCAACAAGTAAAGCTGTATTTCTTAAAACCATTAATCTGAAACAGAATATAAAAAAACAAAATAGAGGCTGGGCGCAGTGGCTCAGGCCTGTAATCCTAGCTCTCTGGGAGGCCGAGGCGGGCGGATTGTTTGAGCTCAGGAGTTCGAGACCAGCCTGAGCAAGAGTGAGACCCCGTCTCTACCAATAGAAAAAAAATTAATTGGACAGCTAAAAATATATAGAAAAAATTAGCCGGTCATGGTGGCGCATGCCTGTAGTCCCAGCTACTCAGGAGGCTGAGGCAGTAGGATTGCCTGAGACCAGGAGTCTGAGGTTGCTGTGAGCTAGGCTGACGCCACGGCACTCACTCTAGCCAGGGCAACAAAGTGAGACTCCGCCTCAAAAAAAAAATAGAAATTCTACATATTCAAGATCTACTTTTGCCTTCTACACAAGGTGGTTAAGTAAGTTTCTAAGACAAATATATGCTAATTATGAAAACCATAGTATTTATCAAAATCTTAATAAGGGACCAATGTGAATGTACCCTGTAGCATTTTCATATTGGGGAGGAGTAAGTGAAACTGGGCTTCACCCTACAATTTCCTAAAAGTTAATCCTTCCAATGATAACATTTAAATACCTACTTTTTGAGAAAAGTACAAAGACAATCTGTGCCACAATTGCATTAAAAACCAGGGTGCCTTATAAATAAGTTAACCTTAAAAAAAATTTCCCGTTTCCAGTTCAGGTAAGCTTAGGTTTTTGAAATTATATCACAAAGCACTGGTATAATTTATGTTAAGCACTTTTTATCCATAATCTCATTTTTACCCTACAGGTAAAGCAGATAAAATTTCCATTTCTAGATGAGAAAATAGAGAAATTAAGTGATTAAAACTTAGCCCTCCAGATCCAACCTGCTCGCCTTTCCTCCACCTGACCCTTTGACAGCAAGGATTCCTTGACAAAGATGTCTGCTCACTGAGTGCCTCGTCCGTGCCAAGTGCTGGGAGAGGCTGAGCATTCAGTGGTGAAGCAAACAGCAGTCCCCATCCTCGAGCAGCTTACAGCTGGATGGGAAGCAGCACAGTGTAAGGAAACAAGCAATCCCTATGTGCTGCGCTCCGATGGAAATGAACTTGATGCTGAGGGGTCCAGTACACGGGATGACTTACTCCCATGGAGTGGAGGGAAAAGGGATTTTGGTGTAAACACAATTTTGTTCCTTCCTAGACCTTTAGAGTTCAACATGAGGGGCAACGAATGTAAATCAATTGCTTTATGTGCATACTTAAGACAAGTGGCAGAAGTTATAAACATGGATTGCATTTGCTTACAAAACCAAAACTTTCACTGCAAGTAAAGTTTTACCTAATTCACGCATAAATCTGAGGTGGCAAATGAAAAACTAAAATGGAAATTCTTCATATGAAGAGCCCACTCCTCCCATCACCAACACTAAGTATTTTTCAAGTTGTGTTTTCTTACTCTCAGGAGCCCCTATTTCTGTTTCAGTCTAGGGACAGACCAAACTTTGTTAGGAGGGGAAAAAATGTGAATTTTCCATCAGCTTGCAGCTCTACTGCGTAGCTAAGCTAAAGTTAGTTAAGCCATGATAATATTCTCTCCCACTTATCATTTCAAATGGGAATGCATTTTCATCCATATGAAATGAAGTCCATTTGATCCAGCCCCAAGGCTGGTAACAGACTGAGGTAATTTCTCAAACATCTCTTTATGTCTGTAATTTTTACGGAAACTGCTCTCTATGATCTGGTCATTCACAGGGTTTTCTCTGTACAACTCTGCAGGAAAGGTCAACTATGATCACTGAGCCAAATTGCTGGGGCTCTTTGATCACTGAAAGCCACAGAACTCTTTGCTCTGGAACACAGGCGTGTGGTTACTTTAGCTCCCAACCCTGTGGTCATGATGGTGGTGTTTGTCAACCTACTCCATAGACCACTTGTATCAATCGCTTGATGCTTGTTAAAAAGGTAAAACTCTTGGCTTCCACAGAGATCCCCCAGATCCACCTCTCTGAGAGAGGTGGGCAGGGCTCGGGAATCTGCATTTCTTAAGTGCTCCCCCTTTGATCTTAGGCATATCAACACCTGGGACTCACTTGAGTCATGACTTAAAACAGTTCTTGGCTACTCCAGCCTACTTTCATCAGTACTGTGGTCCAGGAGAAAGACAATCCTTAGCTTTGGAAAATACCTACTCTAGTGGGGAAAACAGGACACAAAAAGACATCAAAACTCAGTCCTTAAAACAGGTAGATGTGATGCCCTTCTACTCTTTTCTCCTGCAAGAGTCTAAACATTTTGCACTTTTTTGGCCACATCAGGTATTCTAGAAACATACTTTTAATGACACCTCTGTGGATCCTCTTTATTCATCATTCAAAAAGTAATTCGAAGCACCCACTTTCAATTATTTTTAGAGGTTTCAGAATTCATTTTAATGAATTTTAATGTATATTCTTAAACGACATGGTCTGATGAAATGTATCTTTATCTATTAATTAGAAAGAAAGAAAGTTGTCAAATCAAACAGAAGAGTATGAAATTAAAAACTTGAGTAACTGGAAACACACTATATCATGGGGATAGTCTGCCTTGCTGGATGGCCCTCAATGTTAAATGAGATATGTATGGAAATCATGTAGCTCAGTACCTGACACATAGTAGGTGCTCAATAAATTGTCGTTGTTATTAATCATCAATGAAGAATTACAGGTCCAGAATTCCTTAACTGAAACCCCTTATATCAACTTTTTTTGAACAGTTTGATGCACTTTTGTGGCCAAATCTGACCCAAATTGAGTTGTTTATAGCCCTTAATTATTCTGCTTAGTACAGATATTCCTATTTTTTTACTACATATGTATTCATGTGTCTGATTATAGGGCACTGTCCCAGACCCCACCGGGGGTGCTATATAACAGCATATGTACCATATTACTTTTTTAAAATCTGAAAAATTCTAAATTTCTTTTCATCTGGCCCCAAGGGTTTTGGATAAGGGATTGTCAACCATTTATCTTTGGATATAAAAAGATTTCTTAGAGTGCAGTGGCATCATTATAGCTTACTGCAACCTCAAACTGTTGGGCTCAAGTGATTGTCCTGCCTCAGCCTCTGGAGTAGCTGGGCCTACAGATGCATGCCAGCACGCCTGGCTATTTTTTTCTATTTTTGGTAGAGACAAGGTCTCGCTTCTCTTCAGGCTAGTCTCAAACTCCTGACCTCAAGCAAGCCTCCTACCTTGGCTTCCCAGAGTGCTAGGATTACAGGCATGAGCCACCACGCCTGGCAAAAAGATTTCTTTTATCTACTCAACACACACTGTGTTTAGTGCTAAGGAAAAAATGATGATTAAGACACGGTTTCTTTCCTGGATGAACGCACAGCGGGGAGGAGTGCATGACAGCAGAGTTGCGTCCTATTCGGGATTTGAGTTCCAGGTAAAAAATCATCCACAAACAACCCTGAAAAATCTTTTAAACTGCCTATCAAATACAAAAACATGGCTTTAGGTACAAAACTGTGCATAGTAATAGGATAAATTTATAATTTAAAATATAACTATAGAGTATCTAACAAAGGATATATATACAAATTTATATCTGTGCCTTCAGTATCTTTTTTCTTCACCCCCCTCCCCATCTGCCCGCTGATATATATACTGCATCTAGAATTGCAGATGGTATGATGAGGTGCTCTATGAGAAGCAGGAGGTACTAAGATCAAGCAAAAGAACAGCAGATTCGCATCTCCAATCTTACTCTGGAGCGCAGGGTTCTGCTGAATTCTCATCAGCGAAGGGGCATTAGTGAATTATATCTATGACAACTGTTGCCATTTATTTTCTGTCTTTTTGAATCGTTTATGGAAAAATTCTTTACAAAGCTGGAGTTGGCAGAGACTGACATATAACCCACAAGTACATTAAATCAGACTTTTACACAATACTGTTGTTGCAGTCACACAGTTTGTGGCTATAGGATCTAATTCTTTAATAAGAACTGAGGAATCATCAACCCTGCTGAATGTCAGAATACCTTGCAGAACTTTTAAAAAAACAAAAGCCCATTTTGTAGCTGGTTAGGGACTTGGTTTAATAGGTCTGGGTTAAAGTTTCAGCATCTGAACTTTTTATAAAAGTTTCAATGACGATTCTGATATGCTGCCAGTTGAGAACCTCTAATCTACTGAATTTACTTCGGTAATATTTTTACTGTAAAGATTTTTTGAAGTTTTTATTAAATATTGCATACAAAATATTGAAGAGTTAACAAAA
The DNA here is from genome assembly GCA_963575035.1 of Avahi laniger. Lineage (NCBI taxonomy): Eukaryota > Metazoa > Chordata > Mammalia > Primates > Indriidae > Avahi > Avahi laniger. The sequence continues at coordinate 93,257 of CAUYSK010077719.1, read as the reverse complement.
ATGAATGATTTTGGTCCTCTTTTCTTTCTCTTTTTGTTCTATCTTTAGTGAAGAGCTCAATGAACAGTGAAATTGTAAGAGGAGAAAGGTCCTAGATTTTCAGGCCCTGATTTATAAATAAAGTACTGAATATAAGGAATCCTAAAACTGCTAGAAGAGCTGTCCACTCAAGGGTCTAACTTCTCTATATTGTATGAACAGCAAAATTTAGTATCTAAGAGTAAACGAACTCTATCATAGATGAGATGAACACTCGAGACAAATCCAACCCAACCAATCAGCCCCAATTTATGAACTAAGCAGTAACTCACCAGTTCGATATGCCAATAACCTGGCCTGAACCATGCAGTGCCTTGCAATTTCTTGTGGCAAACTTTGATTGTGAATTTCATTAATCTGTCCTGGATTGCTACAATAAAATCCGAAGTGTTTAAAGTTGGGCACACTGGAAGCTACTGTGGCCAAAAGTAGGATAAGGTCTTTCATGTTTTGCCTTAGATTGCTAAAGTATGGATTTTCACACAGGTTCTCCAAACCTATAGTCATCAGTATTTGCTTATGCATTTCTTCATTTGAAACCAAAAATAACATTTCATATTCTTTTATTCTTTCTTGTTTACATTCAGAATAAAAGTCAATGTTAGCATCCGGCAATATTTTTGCAATTTTTTGAATAAAGTCACATTTGTAAGAGGTCTCCTCTACAAACTGCACCATATAACACACCACAGGCTGAAGTAAGACACACACATGGGCTCGACTGTTTGACTTCAATCTTTCCACTGCTTTGGCATCTAACTTTGCATCTTCAGAACTAGAAGCCTCAGTAAGCAAACTTATTTCTGGATCAGAAGGCCAATATGAAATTCGGTTAACTCCAGCTGAAATACAAAATATAAAAGGCAATTATCTGATACATGTTAGATTTAGGGTTTCTTGATAAATCCACCCTATCATTGCAGATATAAAGGCCCCAATACAATAAATGTCTATTATCATGTCACCTATTATACAGCCCAAGGGCTGGCAAATTACCACTCACAGGCCAAATCTGGGTGATTGCCGGTTTTTGTACAGCTCACAGGTTAAGAGTGGGTTTTGCATTTTTAAATAGAGGGACAAATCAAAAGAATATTTTGTGACATATGAAATTATAGGAAATCCAATTTTCGGTGTCCATAAAGTTTTATTGGCATACAGACATACCCATTTATATACATAGTTTGGCTGCTTCTGCATGGCAGACTTGAGCAGCTGCAGCAGACATTTTGTGACTTGGAAGCCTAAAATTTTACTATCTAGCCTTTTCAAGAAAAAGTTAGCTGACCCCTAACAGATCCCATGGGAAGGCATTTGTGGAATCACTAGTTTTGCTAAGTGTATCCCAAAAGTCAGTGCTAGTATATATCAGAGTCCTCCATGGTTAATTTTCAAAATATTACAGCCAGCAACTGATATTGTCTAGAGTTTTGTATCTGGAATAAACATTCATTCATGCATTAAAAATGTTCCTGTCCTCTGACTCAGAATTTTTCTAAGAAGCCATTCTAGGAAAATATTCTAAACAGAAAAAAATCATGCATGCATGTTTAGTATAGCATTCTTTAAAACAGTAATAACCCTAATGACCAAAATAGGGGAATGGTTAAATAAATTATGGTCCTCCTCATAATAAAAGATACCAACAATGTCCAAGAAGAATTTATAACATGGAAAAATTCTTATGTGATGTTGGGGTGGTGCTGGGGGGGCGATATTTACTTTTTTTAAACCCACAGAATTAAAGACAAAACAACAAAGGGAACATTTTTCAATCAATGCAACAGAGGAAAGGTTAGTAATCTTTAATATACAAAAAAGATTTTAATTCATTAAGAGCACATATGAATTGACAAGAACAATAAAGCCTCAAGAGAGACAAAAGATATGAACAATTTACAAAAGAGAAAACATAACTGGATAACATGAAAAAATATTTTAATTTGTACTTGATATTGAATGATGAGATGCCTTATACATAGTTAAGCATACAAATGTTCGTTAATTAATGAATAGTTTACAACAAAGAGACCCCTTTGGTAGTATCTCATGTAATTCATGTAATTTCAGCTAGGAGAGATATTTTTTTTTTTTTTTGGTGACTGAGCCCAGAAGCAAATAGACAGATGGCCCACAGGGTGTTCTAACCTTCAAAATAATAGATGAAGTAAAAAGTTTAACAAATGAACATTTCTATCTACTCCCTGCTACTCCTGACTCACTGTGGCTTGCGCTGCAAAGCAATGTTGAAACATTCACGTACTAGAGGCGAATGCTCCAGCAGAGGTTCTCAAATTTTTGGATCTCAGGATCCCTTTACACTCTTTAGAATTTTTAAATTATTCAGGACCCCAAAGAGCTTAGTTTATGTAAAATATATCTATAAATAACACTTTATGGGAAAAACCTGTATTTTCCAAAACAACAAAAATTAGTGAGAAAAATGGCATTGTTTTAAATTTTTACAAATATTTTTAATATTTAGCTTAAAAGACTGAGACCAGGATTCTCTAATCTGTTTCTGCTTTCAATTTGTTGCAACAGGTTGTGTTCATTTAAGTATATGAAAAGTATCTGGCCGCATACAGATAATAGTCGAAAAAGGAGTATTTTTACGGCCATTTCAGATAATTGTGAATATTCTTCCTTAACATTACATAAAAATTTGACAAGGGAGAGTTTCTTAAAGGTTAATTACAATGTGGAATCTGAAAGCATCTCAGCAAACTTTGGTCTGTCTTGCTCTTAGAATGGCTTTTACTCATGCATGATTTTGTACTATTGTGCATTGGTCATTTGGAAAACAATGATTTACTGATTTTACAATATTTTTAAAAATCCCACTGATTAATACTGCCACCCATCTCATCAAAAGAATCTAAGTATTGCAAAGCTGTCAAGCTCACAATATTGGATATGAGTTTTCTGAAATTCTAATTTTCATTTGAAAGCTCAAATTTTATCACTGGGAACAAATACTGTCAGTTGTTTTCCAGAAAGTGGCAGGATTACGTCATTTATGAGAAAATGTCTGCCAAACGTCCAAGTCTAAATAACCTTAGATTATCAGTTCATGCTGTTCCATGAAAAAATTGGATAATTCAGTCTGCAACTCAAACAATGGCCTAAGTGGTTTTCCCTTAGGCAATCTTCATACTTACGTTGGTTTATAACAAAAGTGCTTTATGCCCTCCTGTTTCTTCACATAGAAAATTAAAAAGATGTGTATGCAAGGGTTAGGATTTAATGAATTAATAATTTTTATGGTCTCATCAAGGATATCCTTATGTAAATTTTTTTAAAAATATTCCTAGTGCAGTGAAGAGTATAATGATTACCAGCGCAGTTTGTCACCACTGCCCTGATTCATAAGAGTGCAACAGTAGTTTTATCTACCATTGTTTTGGTACCATTAGTGTGTATGTAGTGTTATTATGAAAATAGCAGTGACCCTGAAGACCAGCAAGAGTCCACAGACCTTTTCAGAACCACTATACTACAGAAATGTTTGCTTTGTAACTGAGGTAATAGCAACTAATTTAGCTGTAGCATGGAGTTCAACCATGCCCCTTCCCAAGACAACTAAATAGTACATAAGCCTCACCTAACATAGCAATTTTGTTTATGCAAGGGTCTAACACCAACATGAAAGCATTTTCATTGTAGGGCTTTCCTGATTTCCCACACTTCATTATCTCTCTTGCCAGGATGAAACGTCTTAACTCTGACGACATCAAGCAGTGATGAATTCCCTGCATTCCCCTATTCTCTCTCATTCATGGCCCTGAGGCTATTAAGAGTGCTTTCAGAAGAGTCAGCTTGGCACAACACACAACTATCTTTTATTCATTCTTCTCCCTTGACTCTAGAACAGATCAGTTAATAAATGTTTTGGTTCTTTCACATACTTTCCTTTATATATCAATGCCACTATCTGAACCCTATTTTATACCCTGCCTAATGCAACAGTCTACTAAGCAAGCTCCCCATCTCTAATTTCTCCCCACTCCAACTCAATAACAATAGAATTTAAATCATGTTACATCCTTCTCAAAAATCTTCAATGGCCCCACATTATCTATAAAAAGGAATTTTAGGTCAGTTAAGTGCAGTGATAAAATGAAAATCCAATCTGCCTGGTTAATTGGGGAAAGGAGAAAAAATTGCTGTTACTACTATCGTGCCCATCTTCTCTATTTATTGGTAACTGCAGTTGAGAGATTATATTATAGAATCAAATCACTATCATAGATACCTACCTGCTTGAAATTTCTTGTTGCAGGAAGGGGGCTTCTAGCTATGTGACCCGTTTCTTCTATAAGTTCTGCCACTTGTAGCTCAAGGCATTGACCTCAACACAGATCTAATCATTACTCTTAAGACTTTGATGTAAATAAAAATAGCTTTTCCTCAAAACAGGTATAGGAATTTTGTTCTATAAGATAAAGTCCAAAGCCTATACAGTTTTTCAAAGTTCCCCACTAAAGCCCCAACCTATCATTATAATCCATCTGCAACTATTCTCCAAGAATAATCCTGTTTGAAATTGTGACCCCAGACCCTTGCTTCTTATACAACCTGATGACTCCACATGTGCTGTTCTCCTAACCAGGAATGTGTTTCTCTTCCTTGACATCTGACCCATTAAGATCTAGCGTAAGCACTAGCCTTTCACGACATGCCAATCTTCAAGGATCACTGTTTCTCCTCTGAGATCACATGTGACTTATCACTCATTTGGTACTAGATGATGTGTTTCATTAAATTGTTATTTTGGACTCTAAATACCACCTTCAGGAAAAGGATTAGGAACCACATTTTTAATTTTTTTTTTGATCTTCCATGGTGCCTATGTACAAGATACATATATTTTATTTTAAATGGAAGAATGGTTTGCATACTTACCTGGGTACAAAACATAATCATAAGCACAAACAATTTTAGTGAGTAGCCTATGTGGCAGAGATGGATGACTAAACATTAAAAATCTGTGCTCTTCCTTCCAAAAGTATAGAGCAATCATTGGAAGACAGCTGCCCAGCCAGGGACTACAGTTCCCACAATGGATATGAATGGAAAAGATGTACGTGACTTCTAGCCAGGTTTTTTAAGAAGCAGGTATGTCCTCTCTATTCTCCCTCAGTCTACCTTTGGATGCAGAGGATCAAGGCCCTAGAAATGACAATACAATAAGACAGACAAGGCCTAGGCCCATGAATCAACCACACGGAGAAAAGTTGCCTGCTGTTCAGCAACACATGCGTCAGACTAGTATACAGATGATAATATCTAGTATCCTAAGCTACGGGGCTTAACCGTTATAGCAGCTAGCATTAGTCTATAATAAACTGAAGGTCATTTAACTGATGAGTGCACAGGGTTGAGACTAGAATCCATGTTTCTAATTCTTCCTTTTCCAGTATGTCAAACTATCTTCCGATATGTATTTATATTTTTAAATTATCTCTGTGGTTTTTGGCAAATTTGTTCCTACTGATTGCTCTCAGATAAATGTTCTTAATCCCCAATAAAGCCTTATCTGCACTTACCATTTACAATCATTTTCAAACAAGCAGAACATGGTTTTCTGGAAAAGTAAAGATCACAGTTTTTCAACTTTGACCCATGTTTAATAAGAGCAATTTGCCCAGCATGTAAATCTTCACTAGAACAGTGGAGACCAACAATTTTCATGTTTTTCACCACCACAAGACCAGTTCTCTTCACCTACATTAAAATATAAAATAATAACTTATTAGTTATAATACCTAGTGATCACATCATGGATTATACTTGATTTATTAATAAAATTAAAGTTTTGTTTAGTACTTTATCTTAAGAATTTGTATGAAAGCATATTTCTCATTAGATCCAAAACAATTTCTGAAAGTTTGGTGTTGACTTTATACCAGAAATCTGTAGACCTAGGCTCTAGGAACCAGATAATTAAGCATGCAATTATCATTAATTTGTTCTAGTGAAAGATGAATACATTTTACCTGAGTAAGGGGCAAAAACCAGGTCATTTTAATTTGTTTCTTCTAGCTGCTATTCTAGGATTATTTAACCTTAAGCTTCTAGGTAGTAATAAAGAAAAATTTCAAAAACCCTGATTATATACATGGATAAGTAAAGCCCAGAGAATTTACATGGCTTTCTGAAAAACCCATAGACGGCAAATGGCAAAAGATAAAACTAAAGTAGAAGTCATCTTAAATTCTAAAATATTTTAAATATTGACTAAAATAAAGGTAATTCTCAACTTCTAAAAAACTAGCTGTACTAATTTTTAGCACTATGGCAGTCTAGACTAACATAGTTGGGTCCCACCTACTACAAATATATAAATAATTTATAACATTAAAAAAGGGAAGATATATGCTCAGGTGTCAGAAAGGAAGAGAAAACTCAACGGCAGCAGTGAGCTTGAGCTACCTTAGCAGTACTCCACAGAGAGGGAACTGGGCTTATCCTGATTTAAGCCTTGTAGGCTGGGGACTGGCTGGGTTCTAAAGAGTTCCAATGGACCTCTTTGAGTGAAGGTTTACTGTTACTTTGAACCTAAAGTGTTCCACTTATGCAAATACTAATCAAAAAAGCTTGTGTAAACAATATTAACATCAGACACAACAGACTAAGGTAAAAAAATCAGTTCCACGTAAGGCACAAAATAGGCTATGCTGTTCTCACAGCAAAAGATTCCGAAGTAAGAATGCAAACCTGATCCTGTTCGGGACTGAATGTCACAACATGAGGGGAACTTGGGCTGAGGATAGGGTATCTCTTACCCCCCCTTCCCCTTCAAAATGGATTTTATCCCATACTTACTCTCCAATACAACATATCTGAAATCATTTTAAGGATCAAACCAAAGCTATATTAATTAAATAGTCAAGTTTCAGGTTCAGTTATGAGTATAAATGTTTGAAACTATTGAAGAATGATATTTCGCAAAATGCCTAAAAAGAAAGAATACAGATGATTTCGTGGAATTCCCTTTCTGAGTTAACCGACCATCTCCTAAACTATAAGGACATTTAAAAGGAATACAGGCTGGGTGCAGTGGCTCACGCCTATAATCCTAGCACTCTGAAAGGCTGAGGTGGGAGGATTTGCTTGAGGCCAGTAGTTTGAGACTAGCCTGGACAACATGACAAGACTTCATCTCTACAAAAAATTAAAAAAAGAAAAAAATCAGGTAGGTGTGGTGACATGTGCCTGCAGTCCCAGCTACTTGGGAGGCTGAGGCAGAAGAATCCCTTGAACTCAGAAGTTTGAGGTTGCAGTGAGCTGTGATGATACCACTGTACTCTAGCCCAAGCCACAGGGTAAGACCCTGTCCAAAAAATGAAAGTAAAAGCAATATGAAAATCTTTCCTTTACAACATATATACTAAGAATGTATCTAAAATATGAAAAATATGGCTTTTAAAATAAGCTTTAAATTTACCTTAAATGTGTGGACCCTTTCCCAGATTTCTTAGAGTTTTATACTCCTCAAATACAAAGCATATGTTATTATCTACTTCTGAATACTTCCAGCAAGTTTTATTTATTTTTTTAAATGGTCACTTTAGAAAAGAACTGATGATGCCTTATCAAAAAATCTTGACAATAAAGCTCACGTTGTTAAGCCGAACCAATGTGACCAGTCCAAGTGGCTGCAACCGAATGATTTTAATGTTCGACTGAGTAGTTAAGCAGACAGAAATAAAGTCAGAAAGCTTGTCCACAATAGACTCCTATAAAAATTGTTCCTAATACATGAGTAGCATATTCATCAATATATTTTTTATTAGAACAATCTTTTGGGCCAAATTTATTTATCCTTTTTTGGGGGGCTAGCATCCCTTTTACCTCAGGAAAAATAATTTTTTTCATTTTACTTCTAGTTGAGGTCAAAATATCAAGTTTGAGACAAAGACTTTTCCAACCCAAACTTAACAAAACAAAACAAATAAAGGCCTAAGTTGTATTCCATTTTGGCACTTCCACTTACTGCAGTTCCCAGAGGACTGAATCTTTTCAGTGAATCACTATTCTGGATCTTGATTTTGCTTTACTTCACTAACATCTTGGCAAGTCGCCTACATAATCCCAGTCACAGAGTTTTACATTAAAACACGGGCAAAAGAGGACAGTCTGTTTTGTATATGAACTAGTACATTTACTTAAATGATGATTCACTATTTTTTTCCCTTTGCCTTTCTTACAATGAAAACATCTAAATAATTTGAGACCAATTATTTCTATATTCCTGTTGGGCATTTTAGAGACTCACTCTCAGAACTAATCAGGAAATCTCCAGGAATACACATCAGAATCATCAAAGTAACTCTTTTCAAAATACACATGCTCAGTCTCCATTCCACACCCAAAGAATCGGGATCTCTGGAAAATTCAAAAGAGTAAAGTAACAAGGAAGTAGTATGCAATATTAAAAAGAACAAGATTCATCTTTCAGGTCTGGGCTTTGATTTTACCCGGCTTACCAACTAATTAGTTCACCTGTTACTGTTTCGTGGCTATTAGCAGAAGACATGAAACTCCTGGGTCAGAAACAAAGGACTTTATTATTCACAACACAGCAAGCAGTATGAGTATCATGCGTGGAACTGTTTTGCCCTCAAGCCCCATGAGAGGTAATCCAGATGGGCACAGATGGCTGCCTGGACACACAGTGGGTTGTGTTATAGGAGAGGAACACTGAGCTTGGGGATCCTGCTGTTTCATAGCAAACAGTAAGCCAATTTGCTCTTTGTCCTGGAGGGAGACATTACCTCAACTCTCAAGGATGTTCACTGCAAATACAACTCTGAGAAATGGCCCAAATAAAGAGCAGTTAGGGCTTTGCATTCTTGGCATAACCAGCAGGATGTGTGGTAGTGTGAGAGAACTAAGGAAAAGTATTTCTCAACACATCTATATGAACTAATATTAGAAGGTGCCAAGAGTTAATTTGAAAATTAAAAATAAAAAAGCAAGATATAGGAGCATATCATAGACTAATCCCATCTGTACTTTTCTTTTTGAAAAGGAGAGACATATAGTCTTGTAAAGGCACTGAATATTTTTAGAAAAGTATATAAAAAAATTCCCTTGGAAATAGGAATGGGGAGTCTGAATATAGGAGGGAATTTTATTCTACTTTATACTATTCCTTTTGCTTTGTTATTATGAGCATGTATATCTTTTTTAAAAAATCATAAAAATTCACCTGTTTTTTATCAGTAGATACTCTGGCCACCTCTTCATTATCTCCTAAGGATCCATGCTTTTCCTCTTCATTTTTCTAATAAAAATTAGATTAAAGGGAAAAAATATTAGTACATAAGACATATGATTAATTCAATATTCCCATATTTAAAGGCTGGTTTCCTTGGCTTTGGATCATTCTTTTCTTTTTTTCCTTAACAAAACTCTGCATTGACTTCCCACTTTGCTCAGGATCAAATTCAGACTATTTCATCTAGTAAATAACGCCTTTATAAACTAGCCCCTGTGTAGTTTTCCAAAACATAGAAGGATTAGAAATTGTGATATAAAATTAAATTCTGTAGCACTCTGGGAGGCCGAGGCAGGAGGATCGCTTGAGGTCAGGAGTTCAAGACCATCCTGAGCAAGAGTGAGACCCCGTCTCTACTGAAAAAAATAGAAAGAAATTAGCTGGACAACTAAAAATATATAGTTTTTAGTTGAGCATGGTGGTGCATGCCTATAGTCCCAGCTACTAGGGAGGCTGAGGCAGAAGGATTGCTTAAGCCCAGGAGTTTGAGGTTGCTGTGAGCTAGGCCAACGCCATGGCACTCTAGCCCCGGCAACAGAGTGAGACTCCATCTCCAAAAAGAAAAAAAAAGAAAAGAAAATTGAATTCTGAAATTTAAGATTTCAGAATTGGGTCAGTTTTAAGCCATGGAAAAGTCTAAAGTGTGGCCGTGAATGACTAAAGTAGAATAGAAGTAAATCAGTTGGAATTGAGAAGATAAGGAACTATATGTAGAAAAGGTATCAGATATGGACAGTGTAGGCAGAATAATGCCCCCTCCCAAAGACCTCCCTGTCCCAGTCCTTGGAACCTATGACTGTGTTATGTTACACAGCAAGGGGGAATTAAGTTTACAGTTGGAATTGAGGCTGCTAACCATCTACCTCAAAATGGGGAGAAAATCCTGGATTACCTAGAAGGCCCAACGTTATCAAAAGGCTCATTATAAGTGAAAGAGGGAGGCGGGAGAGTCAGAGTGAGTGATGCAACATGAGAAAGGCTCAAGGCCATTGCTGGCTTTGAAGAGGGAAGGGGCCCATGAATCAAGGAATGCAGGCAGTCTCTAGAAGCTAGAAAAGGGAAAGAAACAGATCCTTCTCTAGAGCCTCCAGAAGGAACTAAGTCCTTCTGACACTTTGATTTTAGCCCAGTGAAACCCATTTCAGACTCTGACCTAAAGAAGTATATAGTAATAAATTTGTGTTGTTTTAAGGTACCAACTTTGTAGTAATTTGTTATAGCAGCAATAGAAAATTAACATAGGGATGTCCGTAAGTTACCTCTAAAAGTGAAACTTAAAGCAGAAAGAAAGTTTTGAGGCAGGGGTCACAGTCCTTCATGTATTAGTTCAAAAAATACTTACTGAATCTTTGCTACATGCCAGCCATAGACCTAGTTGCTCAGGATATAACTTCCATAGAGCTTATGATTTATGAACATAGGAAAGTGACTATAAAATGAGTAGATGATTAAGACAAGGTGATATGGAATTTTGTGAACTCCAAAGTAGGTGGGATAGTTAATAAATTGGAGAAAGTTTTAAAGTAGGAATGGGAAACTGTGAATGTTGACCTCTTAGTTTTATGAAACAAGTACTGGATATGAAAAAAGGAATAAACTCCAAGGAGAAGTTTGTAAGAAAGCCTATGTCCTGGTAATGAGGTTTCTGTTGAAGCATAACAGGAAATAGAGGAAGAGATGGGGTCGGTAGTCAAACGGTAGAGGTGTGGGTGGAAGTAGTGGTGATAATTATATGAGTGAAAATGATAACAGTAGCTAACATATTCTGAGTGTTTACCATGTACCAGGCCCTAAATTATCTCATTTAATCCTCACAACTTTATAAAGTAGCTACTATTATTCACATTTTACAAATGAGGAAATAGTGGCTGAGAGAGATTAAGTAACTTTACCATGGTCACACAGCTAATAAATGGGTAAGCCAAGATCTAGCCCCAAATCCATTGTCTTAACCATTATGCTACATTGCTTGTGTTCTGGAAAAGTGAGGTCCTTCAGCATGAAGATAAGGACCAGCAGATACAATGGAAAGAGGAGAGAGGGACAATGTAAGATGTGTAGAAAAAAATGAGGGAACAATGCAGTTACTCTAATTCTTGTTCTTAAAGTAATATTCAGGCAATTTAGATAAGGCTAACTTAAACTGAGTATCTATGTAACAGTAGGAGAAATATTTTTAAATGACAGCCATTTTCATAGTGCTTGATTTCAACTCCAAAACTTCATTAATTGTGGTTTTTTCCCCCCCTAGAGAGTCTCATAAACAACTACTTTCTCTCCCACTCACTTATTTCGTTTTGTACTAGACTCTTAAAAATTCTTAGTTTTTATTCTAAATGTATACCTTGCTGAATAATCCTTAAGGAGTACCCATACAGTGTAAGTATTTGACAACATAAAAAACTCACATCAGTTATATTTGGAAGTGGTGGTAAGTTAATACACTAAGGCTGGTAAAAATTACAGACAATTTAAATGTTCAATAATAAGGGAGCAGATGGGTTCATCAATAAACTGTTACATAATTAACAAAATGATAGTAAAAAACATAGTACATTGCATGAGCCAGGCACTATCAAAGAGCTTTACAAATACTAACTCATTAATTTCTCATAAAAGCCCCATATATTTAGTGTGTACTAGTAACATTCCATATGACATTTGGGGAAGCTGACACAAGAGGTAAAGTAACTTACCCAAGGTTACACAACTAAGAAGAGCTGAGGCCAGGATTTGAACCCAGGCAAGCTGACTGCAAAACCACTGGCTACTCCTAAAACACTAGCCTAAGCTGCTGCACCAACGTTATAACATTATAGCATAAGTATTTTCTTATGTTAAGTGAAAAGGGTCAGATCCAGAATTAAATGGTCTCATATGAGTAAAGGAAATTGAGAACAAAGATTAGAAAACAATACAAAAATGTCAGTAATCTCTGGGTGGTAGAATTAGGAGGAATTTTTTTCTTCTGTTCATTTTATAAATAATGAACATTACTTTGGGAACTCATAAAAATACTTTAAAAAAGACAAAAGGTTGGTAAAGTGTCAAAAGCAATATTTCCAATACAATTACATGTAAATTTGTATCTTGGACTTTCTATGACTTACTTTGTATAACAAAAGCAGAATAAACAATTTAAGTGAAGCTATCTTATTACTTTAGCTTAAAGAACATTTTTTTTTCTCTTAATACGAAAAAGACCTTACTTCATCTTTTGAATAACATATGCAATTAACTGGAAAATTATATTCTAGCAAATGGTAAAGAAATATTGAGCACACAAATTGGGTATCATTTTTAGGAATTTAATATTTTTGCAAATATAAACAGTATAGGAAATCTAAATGTATTCCCATTATATAATTTAAAATGATTAATATATAAACTTCATAACAGTACAGATAATGTCAAATACAAAATTGTATTTCTGCTATGATTGCAATTATCTCAAAAATTATAAGTATATATTAACTAGTACAAAAAGGGAGCCCAGGAGAGAAAAAAATACACAAATAGTATGATTTTTTATGTTGCAGTTACAGATTAAATCTTCAGTTTCAGTGATAATGTCTGTATAATAAATAATACAAAAGTGGGGTGCAATATGCTGCTTGCATTTTGTATTCTACCCCTATGTTATCACTGGCGTCTTTGCAATGGCCATGACATCAGAAGAACTAATGAAATTATTATATGCCTCTGCTTTATTGACATTAGATATATAAGTAGCTGATAATCTGCAAATAATTATGTTCTAAATATTTGATAAATCTGTTTTGGAATTTAAAACACATGTTCTCATATAAACAATATTAAAAATGATAGTTAAGTTCCCAAGCTAATATGCAAAAGCCTATTTAATTCATAAGATCACGGCTAGAGTAATCCTGAGGATCCCCCAGCCCAAGTGGGCAATCTGGGTCCCAAGACCTTCAGGTAAGGAATAGAAGCGGAGGCCTGCCTGACACTGTGGCTTGATAGCTGTGGTCCTATGAGACATGGGTGTGGGAGCACAGCTGGAAAGACATTAATGCAGCGACCAGGAGCAGGGCAATCTCCAGGACCAGAATATAAAAGTGATAACCTTTTATGGTTCAAGTCAATCTTATTTCCAGATCGGCTGGTATTCATAAGACATGGATTTTCTTTGTTCTGTTTTGATTCCCTTTGTACTCATTTCTATGTCTGTTTTAACTTCAATTTAAAAACTTTAAACAGACATGGGTACGAGTCAGATTTCTAACTAAGATTCCAAATAAAATATTTAAAACAAAAGACTAATTTCTTTCATTTTGAAAACTTCCATGGAGCCTGCCAGATGAAGGAACAAGATGCCAAGAAAACTGAGAGTTGTTGACTTGGGGGAAAACACGGAGTCACAAACCTGATCTTTTATTAAATAAGACATAAAGCATAAAATCTTGTTACTAATGTAGTTTTATAATTCTGCAATTTACTTGGCACTATTTTTTTTAACAAAATGCTAACTGGAGGCTTTATCCCAGTTATTTTCTCAGGCTACGTATTGATCTCTATCAAGTATGATGAAACAGTAGGGTGAGTATGATTTGTAAACGAACTTCAGCAATTAGTTGGCCCATCACTTCCTTCCTAATATAAACTTAAATATCATTATTCACTAATTAAATATACCTTGTACCTGTTTGTTGAAAAAGAACTTAATTACAGCACAGGATTGGGAGGGTATATAAAATATGACTAAAGTGAAATCAAATCTGGGTATTAAAAAAAGAAAAATTCTTCTTAGATATCAGAAAAAAATTTTTTTAAAAAGAAAAAAAGCTTCTTCAAAATTAGGATTCAATCTCTAACATGCCCAGTTTCTTAAAGGTAACTCTTAAAGTCTTAAATCTCTAACATTTGCTCTTCATCTGGCTCTTTAAAATAAATTTTATCTGCAAAAAAACAAAGACGAACCCAAAAAATCCTCGAGAGCTTGGAAATCTTCTATTTTCATAAAATAATGCTAAGCTATAACAAGTAGAAAGAGTAAAGGGACTTCAAAATTCATGAAGGAAATGAAGAGCTTTCTCAAAGCCATTAATAAAATATGGAGCCAGGGTGGGGGCTGGGGATGTTGAGAAATAGGGAATAACAATGCATAACATTTTTAATAATGTTTTGCTGTTTACAAAACATTTCACATTGGAATTGGGGGAGAAAACTACTGCAAGAGGTACCATTTTATCATAAATAATGAATTCCCTCATTTCCTATGAAAATTCCTCAATGCAATCCCAATACTGATAGGATAAAAAATCTAAACTCCTTTGCAAGACACATAATGATTTTTATGATATGATTCCTTCCCAGTCTCCTCCCTCCACCCAGTTTTACTCTCTGGCATGAGTACCACAGATTCCCTCATCCCTCTAAGCTTTTCTATGGAGAGCCCCTTGGCTTGAGCAAAGGTCTACTCATCCTTCATGTCTCAGTGCAAATACTACCTCCCCTGTGAGTCCTTCCTTCCACAGAGCCTAGCCCCCAATCTTAGTAGCATCTCTAATTATATTTTGTACTCAGCTCCACCATCTAACTGTATCTTCATTGTTTAAATGCCTAGTTTTTCTCCCTATTAGAAAATAAGAACCACATCTTTTCTTCTTTGTGTCTCCAGCATCAAACATACAATTTCATCCACGGTATTTAAAAAAAAAAGACGTCCAAAATGAATAAGGAAAAAGCAGGTGGTCATGAATGGTCTTCTAGAATATTGTGGGAATTTAAGGATTTAAAAAGTCTTTCTCTGGACAATCTAAAGCAACCGTTCAGCAGAATTATTGGTAAACTGGAAAACTCAGTGAGCACACAGAGAATATAATTACAATTTTGTAAGGGTGAAATAAAAAAACCTTATGTTTAAAAAAAGATTGGAAGGAAAGTATCAAAATGCTAACAGTGATTTTGCTAGAATGGTGCAAAGCCATGGGGAATTTTGCACATCCCCCTCTGTCCTTTTTCCTCTGTTTTCAAAAATGCCTTAAATGCCTCACTTAACCTAACATTATTTTCCATCATATGACTGTAGTCCCCATAAAAATTAATGGCAACACTCTAAACTTCCAAAATTACCAAAATGAAATGGTGAGAACCCAGCATCACGCCATTCCAAATATGGAGCAAAATGATGAGAACATAGAACCTTGTTGCCCCGAAGGTAAGAGAAAAAAAAGATGTAGGATGTATATGCTTCCAATTTATTGGCTTTTATGATTATTCACACTACACATTCCTAACCTGTTTTGATCATCTTTCGAGATCCAAAAAAGAGACTACTTTCATTGAACAAGAAACCAATGAGCGGCCGGGCACAGTGGCTCATGCCTGTAATCCTAGCACTCTGGGAGGCCGAGGCGGGTGGATAACTCAAGGTCAGGAGTTCGAGACCAGCCTGAGCAAGAGCGAGACCCCGTCTCTACTAAAAAATAGAAAGAAATGATTTGGACAACTAATATATATAAAAAAATATTAGCCAGGCATGGTGGCACATGGCTGTAGTCCCAGCTACTTGGGAGGCTGAGGCAGTAGGATCGCTTGAGCCCAGGAGTTTGAGGTTGTTGTGAGCTAGGATGATGCCATGGCACTCTAGCCCAGGCAGCAGAGTGAGACTCTGCTTCAAAAAAAAAAAGAAACCAATGAGCATTCATAGATTACCTCTTATAATGGTACATGATAACCAGTATATATCAGGTAAAATAAGACATAGTCTCTATCTTTAAGCAATTTACATTTTGGTAGGATAGGGAAAAATTACCTAGATAAAACACCAACAGTATAAATTGGGTGATAAATTATGTGGTATGGACAGTAATCTTATGAGCCAAACCAACATATAAGTACCATTATTATCTGATAAACATGGCCCAGTACTGACAAAGTAACTATTCTATTTTTAGATAGGAAAGATGAGCTACTACAGCTGTGAGTTACAAGTACCAAGCTAAATCATAAAGATGTTTTTCAAATATTAAGGCGTGTTAAGGGTGGCAGAAACTGGAGCAATAAAATCAAATTTTAGACCATTGCTCTTCTAAGAGGAAAAATTACAGAAATAAATTATACCTGAGATTTTTGCCTTTGGGCTTCTGCTGGGAAGAGCTCCATCCAGAGACTGAGCAGAGTGAAAAGGTTGACTTTAGAAAGTCTTGGTATTTGACCTACAAAAGAAAAAGCACACACTTTAAAATTTTACTAATGATGAAAACAGTAATCCAGCTCAACGCCACTTGGGTGCTACAGTCTTAGCTCAGCTGCTTTATCAGGAAGTAGAAAAAAGGGATTAGAGAACAAGAGAAACAGCTTTCTTAGCATGAGACGCTTTACCCTCACTTGCGGCAACTTCCTGAGGCACTTTCCAAAGTTGGGGCCCTCCTTCTTCAGCCCTCACCGGGCAGAAAAAAACTGTACAACGAATGCACGTGGCTATGGGAACAACCCAAAGTTAGCTGTGAGACGTCCTCGCATCTGACGTCGTCTTGGAGCAAGCTTTTCTTTGGACTGTAATGGGGCATTGCTACAAGGGCATTGATTAGAACACGGCCCTAAAAAGGCGGTGACCTTCGGAGGTAGAGCAGTCGAAACTTAAGAAACCGTCACATGCGGTAAATCTGGAAATCAAGGTAAAAGTGTGGTTTGGTAAAATTTTCAGGCTCTTCAACTCCCGAGGTCCCGGTTCTAGGTCCTGCAAGCAATAGTAAAGAGGGGCAATGACCGAGACTTCAAAAGCCGGTGCGGCAGGGCCGACTGGTCCCTGTGACCAAGGAGGGGACGTACCCAGGGCGGGATGAGCAGCTTGGCAGGCGAAGAGGGTCAGGCAAGGTATTCAGAGTTCAAGGCGGGACACGCACGGGGCAGAAAGAAAGGTGGGCTGGCAGGAGCAGGTCTCGGGCACTCACCGGTCATGCTGCCAGTCTGGGTGCTGACTGACTGCCTGGCCTCCGCGCTCTCCAGATTTTGCATCTGCCCTGCTTCTTTCATCCCAAGCCTAGCGTCTTCTGCGGCCCAGGAAACCTCTCTCTGTCAGGCATGATCTTGGCCCCAGCAGCTCCCCCTCTCGCCTCCTCCCAGCAACTGTAAAGCAACGGCCTACTAGGCGCGGCCAGATGACGCCTCAAGCCAGGCCGCCCTTCCGGGCGCCTTGGATGACGTCAGAGCGAGCCGTGGACGCGGCGGCGCAAGGCAGCCCCTTGGGCGGAGACCGGGGCGGGGGGTGTGTGTGAAGCCCTGAGCTATCAAAAAGCTTGACGCCTGTATTTGGTTATCTTGTTTGTCTTGCCTGGAAATAAGGTTACTAAAGGATTTCTTGGCTCGAGGTCGCAGTTTGCGCAGACTCTGATGAAGTGATGGATGCAGAGAATTGAGAATTTTCATCAAAGAGCAAATGAAAGTCGAAATGGAAACCTACCTCATTCTGTCATGGTCAAGGTTTTAGAGAACCCAGGGTTGGGGGATGAGGGGAATGGGAGCTGGGAGGTCTAGGATGTTGCTATCATCAGAATTTGGCCGGTGCTGGGGAACGTATTGTCATAGAACACAGTAGGGACGTTCTGCTTCTTATCAAGACATGAAGAATTAAGAGGTGAAACTGTAATTGGGAAAAAGGTGAAAGGAGGAAGGAGCAGCAAGTGGCCCCTGGAAAATCTGAGAGATAGCCTGACATTGTGTGTTTGTACCTACTGCATTTATTTTATCGTAGTGTCCCAGGCACGACTCAAAATGAAGCCCCTCCCTCCCCAGTGACTCAGAGGCCAGTTCCCATCACCAGCTCGTTCTGTTATCACAATCTGAAATACTGACAAACAGCAAAAACACAAAAGCTGCTCTCAGATTATGAAAGCAAAAGCGGAAAGTCATGAAAACATAAAATTTTGTAAAGTATTGAAGAGAGAATCTTCAATGTTGATGGTAGGGCTGGGGTTCATTTTCACTACTGTATAATATTTCATTGTAGGTACACACCACAATTTATTTGAGTATAGGACGTTTTGGCCATCTCCAGTTCTTGCTATTGCAAAAAAAAAAAAAAAGCTTCTGTAAGTATTAGAGGGATCATACTTAGTAGTAGAATTCATGGCCTGTTATTCTCAAGTTTACTACATAATGCTGAAACATTTCCCAAAAAGCATTGAGCCAATTTACATAGCTTTATATTCCCATCACTTCTTGGTATTGTCAGACTTTTAGTGTTTGCCAGTCTAATTGGCATAAAATGATATCTTGTTGTTTATTTGCCCTGATTTCTATTTAGGTTGTATATCTTGTCCTATGTTCATTGGCCATATGTGTTTCCTCTCTATGAAATACCTGTTAATGGTTTTTCTATTTAATTTCTTCTTATTTCTTACTGATTGGTAAGCATTCTGTATATATTCTAGATATTCATTCTAAGTTGTGTATATATATATATATATTTTAAGTATCTTCTCCCCGTTTGTGACTTGTTTTTCACTTTATGAATTCTTTCAGTGTGTAGTTTTTTATTTTAATGTGTCAAACATACCAATAATTTTCTTGAATGAATTTTGTATCTTTATATCTTTTTAAAAAATCTTTCTTATTCAAGACTATAAAGATATTCTTTTATATTTTCCTCTGAAAGTTGTAAGTTTTGCTTTTCACATTTATATACTCATGCATGTAGTATTCATTTTTGGGTATGGTGTGAGGTAGGGATCCTATTTTATTTCATTTTAATTTGAATAATTGCTTATCCCAGCACTGTTTCCTCATTGATCTGCAATACCCCATCTATGGGGTATCAAATTTCCTTATACACATGGCTCTGTTTGGGGTCTCTGCATTCCATATCATTGGTTTTTTACCACCTCCTCTCCCCCCCAAAAAACCCCTTATTTTCTCCAGGAATGTCTTCGATATACTTGGATCTTTAATTGTCCACGTAAGTTTTAGAATCCTATTGTCACATTCCTCAAAAAAAATCCACTGGAATATTGATTGGAAATGTATTGAATTTATAGATCAATTTGAGATATATAGGCTTTCTGTCTGTGAACATGGTATATCTGTGTGAACGTGGTATACTGGGTTTTCCACAAGGTTTTCAAAAGGGCTTATAATTTTTCCCCAGTAAGATTTTGCACATTTATGATTTAATCGAGTATTTTTGTTGCAATTGTAAATGACATTTTTAAAATTATATTTTTAAGTATTTGTGACTAATGGATAGAAATGTAAGTGATTTTTATATATTCATTTATATATTCACATTATATTCAACACCTCTAATGGTAATAGAGGTGTTACTATTACCTCTATTCTAATATTGAATAGAGGTAATGGTAACAGACATCCTTTCTTACCCTTTATTTTAAAAATAAACCTTAAAGTATGGTTTTTCCTGTAGGCTTTTGATAGCTGTCCTGTATCAGATTATGTAAATTCCCTTGTATTCCTTTTTTTGTTTTTTTAAATAAGATGTTGAACTTTATCAAATGTTCTTGGTAGATGGCTTTTATCAATTTAATGAAAGTCATTTCTCTAATGGCTTGCTGAGAATTATCATCATGAATGGATGTTGAGTTTTATCAAATACTGGCATCTATTAATATAATGTTATAGTTTTTCTTCTTTAATCAGTTAATGTGGTGAGTTATATTAATAGTTTGCTAATGTTAAGCTAGCTTGGTGTTCCTGTAGTAGACCCATCTTGATCATTTGTGTTTTTTATTCATTGCTGGATTAAATTTGCCTATTTTTAAAAAAAGATTTTTGAGTCTCTGTTCATGAGTCAGTTTAATGTATAATTTATACATTACATAGTAGTCTCTTTGTTTGGCTTTAAAGTCTTCATTGGGCCAGCTTCATAAATGAGTTAGGAAGTGTTTCCTATTTTTCTTTTCTCAGGAAGAGTTTAAGTAGGATTGAAATCACTTGTTCCTTGAATGTTTATTAAAACTTGCTTGGAAAGCCATCTATCTGGTGCTTTATAAAGTGGAAAAGACATTTTACTACAAATTTAACTCCTTTATTGGTTATAGGACTACTCAGATTGTCTACTTCTTCTTAGTTTTTGGCATGTTTTGTTTTTCTTAAATTTGTTCATTTTGTATAGCTTCTAAAATTAATTAGCACATGTTCAAAGTGTTCCTCTCACTTTAATTTGCACTGCTTTTAAAAAGTGCATATATATTTTAGACTTCTCTTTTTTATTTTTTTATTTATTATTTTTTTTCCTTTGACTCACGAGTTAGAAGACATCTTTTTTATTTTTAATTGACAAATAATGATTGTACATATTCATGGGGTACATAGTGATGTTGCAATGCATATAATGCATGGTGATGAGATCAGATTATCTTGAACATTTATCATTTCTTTGCATTGGGAACATTTAATATCCTCCTTCTACTATTTGAAACTGTATAATATATTATTGTTAACTATAGTCATCGTATGGTGCCATAGAACACTTGAACTTATTCCTCCTATCTAGCTGTAATTTTGTATGCTTTAGCAAATTTCTCCATATCACCCTGTTTCCCTGTACTCCTCCCATGCTCTAGTATCCTCTAGTTTACTTTTTACTTCTATGAAATCAACTTTTTTTTTAGCTTCCACATATGAGTGAGAACATGTGGCGTTTAATTTTCTGTTCCTGGCTTATTTCACCTAACGTAATGTCCGCTAGTTTTATTCCTGTTACCATGAATGACAGGATTTCATTCTGTTTTAAGGCTGAATAGTATTCCATTGTGTATATATATGGACCATGTACTTGACTTCTCCTTTTTTCTTGGCAAATTTTGCCAGATATCTTATAATTTTATTCTTTTCATAAAATAAACTTTTTTGCTGAACCTATGATAGCTTTGTTTTCTATATTGTAAATTTTATTTTTATTTCTTTTACTCTGCATTTTTTCTATTATCATTTTATAACTTCTTCAGTTGACTGTGTTTAGCATGTTAGTTTTTAGACTTATTTTTTACATACGCATTTAAATGTAAAATTTCTAAGTACTGCCTTACTAGCATACCATAAATTCATTATCAGTCTGTATTAATATATTGAATGTTCCCAGTGATTTTTTAATTTGACCTATGGATTACTTGGAAATATGATTTTAAAAAATCCAGATGTAAGGTGAGTATTTTGTTTGTTTTTTTTTAAAAAACTGGTGTTATAGTGGTAAGTTGAGTTTTTTAAAAGTTATTTTGTTATTGATTTCTAGTGTAAAGTTTATATCTAGAGAATATGATCTGTATGATACCAGTTCTTTGAAATTTGTTCAGACTTGTTTTATGGCCTCCATCAACACTGTCCAATAGAATTTTTTTCAGTGAAGGAACTACTATTCTATTAATATATCTGTACTGTCCAATATGTTAACCACTAGCTACACGTGACTACTGAGCACCTGAAATGTGCCTAGCGCAACTGAGGAACTGAATTTTTAACTTTATTTAGTATAAAATGGTATAGCCACTCTAGAAAAGAGTTTGACAGTATTTTATAAAGTTAAACATATGCTGATCATATCACCCAGCAATTTACTCCCAGGTATTTATCCTAAAAGAGTAAAAACTTGGCCACATGTGGTGGCTCACATTTGTAATCCCAACCTTTGAGAAGCTGAGGCAGGAGGATCACTTGAGGCCAGGAGTTTGAGACCAGTTTGGGCAACATAGCAAGACCCTGTCTCTACAAAAAATTTAAAAAATTAGCTAGCCATGGTGGCATAACCTGTAGTCCCAGCTGCATGGGAGCCTGGGGCAGGAGGATTGCTTGAGCCCAGGAATTCGAGGTTACGGTGAACTATGATCACACCACTGCATCCAGCCTGGGTGACAAAGCAAGACCCTACCTCTGAAAAAAAAAAGAAAAACTTATATTCACACAAAACTCTGACAATGAATGTCATAACAGCTTTATTTGTAATGTAATAAACTATAAACAAGCCGAACAGTCTTTAAGGAATGAACAGAAAACAAACCGGGGAACATCCGTGCAATGGAATACCAGTCAGCAGTAAAAAGAACGAACTTGATACACATAACAACGTGGATGAATCTCAAGGGCATTGTGCTGAGTGAAAAAAGCCAATCTTTTCAAGATGGATTAAAGACTTAAATGTAAGGCATGAAACCATAAAAATTCTCAAAGAAAACATAGGAAAAACTCTTCTAGAATTGGCCTAGGCAAAGAATTTCTGACTAAGACTCCAAAGACAAATACAGCAACAACAAAAATAAATAAATGGGACTTAATTAAATAATCAATAAAGCTTCTGCAAAGCAAAGAAAACAATAAACAGAGTAAACAGACAACCCACAGAATGGGAAAAAATATTCACAAACTATACATCCATTCTGGGCTAATATCCAGAATCTACAAAGAGCTCAGATCGGCAAGAAAACAACAAATAACCCCATCAAAAAGTGGGCAAAAGACATGAACAGATTTTTTTCAAAAGAAAATAGATAAATGACCAACAAATGTGCAAAAATGCTCAACATCACTGATCATCAGGGAAATGCATATTAAAACCACAATGAGCTACCACCTTACCCCTGTCGGAATGGCCATTATTAAAAAGACAAAAAACAATAGATGCTGGCATGGATGCAGAGAGAAAGAAACGCTTATACACTGTTGGTGGGACTGTAAATTAGTACAACCTCTATGGAAAACAGTATGGAGATTCCTCAAAGAAATAAAAGTAGATCTACTGTTTAATCCAGCAATCCCACGACCAGATATCTAACCAAAGGAAAAGCAGTCATTTTATAAAAAAGACACCTGCACTCAATTGTTTAGTGCAGCACAATTCACAATTGCAAAGATATGTGCCCATCAGTTCATGAGTGGATAAGGAAAATGTAGTATGTATATACTATGGAGTACTACTCAGCCATAAAAGGAATAAAATATCTTTTGCAGCAACTTGGATGGGGAACTGGAGACCATTATCCTAAGTGAGTATCTCAGGAATGGTAAAACAGACACCACATGTTCTAATAAGTGGGAGCTTAATGATGGGTAGGCACGAGCACAAAGAGGTGTAAAGGATATTAGAAACCAAGAAGGGGGGAGGGTGGGAAGGGAATGAGTGATAAAAACTTACCTATTGGGTACAACGAACACTATTCTGGTGACAGGCATACTAACAGCCCTGACTTTCATGTATATCCATGTAACAACATTTGTACCCCCTTAATATTTTGGGAGAAAAAGCCAATCTTAAAGGGTTACATACTGTGTGATTCCATCTATATACCATGCTCAAAGTGAAAAAGTTATAGTGATGGAGAACAGATCCATGATCGCCAAGAGACTGTGACCATTAAGAGGTAACATGAGGGAATTTCTTTGTGTTGATATTTACTCATATCTATACATGTGATAAAACTTCATAGAACTATACACCTCAAGCCAAAAATAGTACATTAAAAACCAGTGCAATCCAAATAAGATCTACATCTGAATTAATATTTATAGTATTGTACCAACGTCAGTTTCCTGGTTTTCCCAATGTACTTAAGATTATGTAAAATATTATCATTGCAGATGCTGGGTGAAGGGTACACAGGAACTCTGTATTATTTTTGCAACTTATATGGAGTCATACTTTCAAAATATATCTATATCTGTGTATCGCACACACGCGCGCTCGCGTGTGTGTGTGCAGGTATGTGTGTATCTTTAATCCCCAGGAGTCAAGATCTTCCTTGCTCTTCAAATAACCATTAGCTTTATTGCTCACTTACCTCTCTCTGGATTCCTGGTCTCATTCCATTTTCAATCCTTTACTATTTCAGAGTAGTTTAAATACCTGGTCTATCTCCCTTACTTTCTTGCTGGTTCAGCCATATTTTATCCAGCATTTTTAGGTGTTTGTAGCTGAGTGTTTTTTGGGCTGTCTTATCCACATTGGTAGAAATAATAGTTCTGCTGCAAAGAAGTATAAAAGGACTAAAAAGGATTATAAGATAAAATTCTACCTAAGTGCTGAGAAGTGGACAAGCTCAGAGCAAATGAGTCCTACAAAGGCCAGCTTAATTAATAAAATGGCTTTAAAATCAATAAATAATTCTTTATATTCACTAGAAAAAGCATAGGTAGACAACCTATATTCACACTCTAACCGTACAAGTTATTTACCAGTTACATGTATCAGTCAGCTTGGACCCTGTTTATTTTGGGTAGCAAATGACCAGCAAACCCCAGCAGGTTGCCCCAACAAAGGTTTACTTCTGGCTCACATTACACGCCTGCAGCTCTGCTCCCGTGGATTAGCTGTGGAATCTGGGCTAAAGGAGCAGCCTCTGTCCTTCCTTGCTTTTATTTTCCCTCAATTCCCCTGTAAGTGGCCAAGTCTCCCTAACACTCTAGTTGCCTCCTCGACTTTCCGGCCCCTCTGTCTGCCTCCACACTCCCCCCTGCCTCCAAGGGGAAGGGCTGTCAAATGGCTTTTTGACTGACTTATCCAGGGAGGGAAGAAGAGAGGAAGAGTTAAGGGAAGATGGGAAGGGAAGGCTGGAAGGAAAGGATGGTGGTAATATGTTTATCACAAATTTTCATGAAGACTAAATGATCCCAAGTGGTGCAGTGCCTAGCAAAGAATGGATGCTCAATACCATTCGTTATTGTCCCTCCCTTTCATCGTTCATTTGCTTATTCTCTACAGATAGCCTGAACCTTCTCTTATCTAGAGATAAAATTCTAGGTCCTGTTGGTTGGGAATGTTAGTCCTAGCAGTGTGTTTATTTGGACAGAATGCTCTCACAACAAAACAAGCTGGAGGTTTGTGGAGTTGATCATAAAAACATTGTATCTACAGCTGGCTCTGCTGATACTGGTGGTGCTTGGAGGAGACTGAATACCTGGCTTGTAGAAGAAAGTGCACCTCACGCTCAGTTTTGCTCTCGTGTGTGGGAAGGCACTCCATGACCGGTGCCTGGAGATCAGGTGGCCACAGCACTGATAGGGACTGTAGTGGCCAGTGCATCCTTGAGGACCCTAACTTGGTCATTTCAGTCAAAAATGTGACCATGAACACCACCTTGAGTCCAGAAATTAAGGTTTCTTAAACAGTTCTCCGAAGGCAATTCCTGGCAGCACTTACATCCCAAGCAATCAAAGAGAAGCCCGAAACAAAATCCAGATGCCTTTCAGGAACATTTGCTTTGTTACAGAGGGCAGTGCTGCCAAAGAGAAATGACTTCTCAGGTTTTCCATGTAGTGTCCCACATGGCATCCTCAGAAAAGTAAACTGGGTGCCACATAGATTAATGTGCTGCAGAATAAGAATGTCCAGGGAGCCCTGGAAACATCCGTGCTCCACGAGGTGGGAAGGACGGGCGAGCCCACTTTCCCAGGCTCCTGGCCTCTCAGCTGCAGGCTGCCTGAGGCAGGTGGGCCGGTGGGCCTGGGCAGCACAGCCAATGTCCAAGCTCCTTTTGGGTCCCCGTTTGTGTGGTACCCTGTGGACTGTCAGGTAGGGCTGCCTGCGTTCAGGTATTTCTCGATCAGCATCCCTAAAGAGATTCTCTAATTAGACACATTCGAAATCAGCAGAAGGGACCAGAGGGAGGGGTAGGGATGAGAGGATGGATAGGAGAGGGAACAGGGAGGGAACTACCGCTGAGGGAGTATCTGCCATGTGTCAGACACCCTGAGCAACAATAATGACAATAGTAATAATAACAGTATCTGACATATGGAGCATTCACTATGTTCCAGGCTCTGTTCTAGGTACTTTATCTATGTTATCTCATAGATATCTCCTTCCAGCAACCTTATGATGTGGGCATTATTATTAGCCCCGCTTACAGGAAGCAAGATATCAAGTAACTTGCTCAAACAGACATACTTGAATAGGGTGGTGGGAGCTGGATATAAATGCACATTATTACATTGTTTAATACTCACAGCAACCCTGTGATACAGGTTTTTATCATCTCCATTTTCCAGATAAGGAAGCTAAGGCCCTTGGACCAGCAACATCAGCATCACTCAGGAGCTAGTTAGAAAAGCAGAACTTTGGGGCCCACTCCAGACTTACGGAGCCGGAATCTGTACAAGAGCCACTGGGCTAGACCAGCGGGCTCCAGCAGTTCTCAAACTTGATAAGTGTAAGAGTTCCCCAACACTATGTTAAAACCCAGCTTCCTGTGTCCCAACCTTAGAGATTCCGAATCGGTGGTTTTTAGCAGTAATATTTTGGCCCTCTGTAGAACTGCTTCCACCCAGTAGTTTTTGGCATCATATCATCTACCAACATTAACTGATGCTAAAAGCAAAAGTCTTCATACTAGATGCAAAAAAGTGTCAACGTTTTATTTAGCTCAGGGGTTGGCAAACTTTTTTTTTGTAAAGATCCAGATAGTAAATATTTTAGGCTTTTTGGACCATTCAGTCTGTGCCACAACTATTCCATGATGCTGTAAAAGCAGCCATAGGTGACATGTAAAAAAGTAGTGTGGCTGTTTTCCAGTAAAACTCAATGAACTCCCCCTCATTTAACACCTGACTCCAGTGGCAGCAATGAGACCTAGTTAGAGTATATTTGAGGAATGGGGAATTGAACACCCAGAGAGAGGAAAGGATTATCTAAAAATAGCTCAAAATGCCTTGAGGAGGAAGAGGAAGTTGATATTTGCATACTTAGGAAACAATACATACGATATTTTGTACAGTAACTTCAATGTAATTCATTCACATCTCCATCATTATTCGTGTAACAAAAGCTGAACACTATTAGCTTATGTATGCATCACACACAGTTCACCTGAGAGACCTAAATAATCTAGAGTGACTGTGCAGTGTTCTTTTTATTATTTTGTTTTTCAAACAAAGTTCATATTTTATTAGATTGAAATAAACTGCACAGAATTGCTTTTCCTCACAAAAAAGCAATATTTTCAGTATTATTTTTAGATAAACCAAAAAACTCTAATTTTTGCATGTTTTCCTGCTTGTGCATACACATCAAGATGAGGCAACAGATAGACGAGTCATGAAAAAAAAAACCTGAAGAAAGTACGAAGAGATTGAAATCAGTTATCAGGGTCTGTGAACTCAGGTTCTGTCTCGCTCATGAAAGACTATTCATGTGTGTCTGCTAAAAAGCTGATGGCCCCATCAGGTTGTTGACGCAAGGGATGCAAGCCCCAACAACACGTGTGGGGCAACAACTGCCCATTCTTCCATTCAAACGTTAACTGTTACTTGTTTCTTACATTCCTTGATGAAGACAAACTCTACGCTGAAAACCTCTTCAGGTGAGCATATAGTTTCTATCACTTTCTGGTAACTTCCTTAAGTATCCGTTACAGAGTTTTAGCAGTACACTTAGAGCACAATGTACTGGTGTGGGGGCTCAGGCCTGTAATCCCAGCACTTTGAAAGGCTGAGTGGGAAGATTGCTTGAGGCCAGGAGTTCAAGACCAGCCTAGGCAACAGGTTTCTTGTACAGCCTGCAGAAACGTGAGCCAAATAAACCTCTTTACTTTATAAATTACCCAGCCTCAGGTATTTCCTTCATAGCAATGCAAAATGGATGAATACAGCATCTTAAAACATTGCCTTAGATATTGTCAATGATTTCTGAACTACTTTAGGAAGGTCTGACTCGTTTGTATATGGTTTGCTGTATGTGTCCATCATTAACTGCAGATTATGTTTTGTATTAAGAGTTATGTTAACAAAGATACCTGCCTTGACCTCTGGTCAGTGTTTGTGGGGCATGTTTTGTGTTCTTGCTTCCATCCATGTTCATTCTCAGTCTCCATCCTGGGAAAATCCAAGGGACCTGAAGCAATACATAAATGTTAGGAAAAAGACAAATACCAGGCAGATATAGAGCATCATAAATTGTGGACAGAAGCTCTTTCCCTTTCTCTCTGTATTCCTACTCAGTCTTCCAACAATGAAGCTCCATAGAGTGTGTATAGAGAATGTGTCTACACTGGTGAGTCACTCCATACGCGTCAGCATGGTGTTACTCTGATATGTTGAGCTGAAGGTGTCCTATGTCTTCATGTAAGAGCTTTGAGGTCCTGACTTGAGAGTATCTCTTTAAGTTACCAAATAATGTCTTCCACCATTGGGACACTGAGTGTATATAATAATGCCAAAAGCTAGTTGAGATTCTAGGTTCCCTTGGTAAGCCCTGCAGAACTGTCCAGAAAGTTTCATTCGAACATCATGTTTAGTGGCCAAATTCATGGCTTCCTCAAACCAAAAATTATAATAAAATTCACTATTTACATCAATTCGTTTGTGAATGTGACACCATAATTCAGCTGCTGGCTCACAAGAAGATGCCAGAAGTTTGCTGCTGGATATTTTTTCACCCCAAAGGCTCTTGTTAAGAGACGAGATTTTTAAGAACAACAAATGAAACCACTGAAATAGAAATCTGTTAACGAACTGCAGAGCACAAATGCTTGACCAGTTATAAAGCTATCCCATCTATCATGTGTGGCATTCTCTATTCTATTTGTAAAAACAAATGCTTGCAAGGGCTCCGCTTAAATTTCAAGAGCATCGTGCCTACCTGTCTACTGAGGAAGGCCCATTTCCCTCAGTTATGCTGCCTTACTTCACTGCTCTGAAGAAAGGGCAGACGTTACATTGTCGAATCCAAAAGGCAGTTTCAGTGACTGTTGGAGAAAAGAGCAATTTTCCTCTGCTGTTCCCGATGCAACAGACACACCCGTGACAAACCCTGACTTTCCAGGAAGTTTTCTTCCACCCTAACAAGTCACAGGATCTTGAGGTTAAGGGTCCTGGTTCTATTTATTTTAGCATGTAGCCCAACAAATTAAACATGGCATATGCTCAATATTTTTTCCTTGTCATGCAATCAAGATCCATTTTGCAATCAAGACTGTATATGTAAAGCAGTAAATGAACATTTAAGATAAAGTATTCAGCTGAGGACTTGCTACCTGAAAATATATTTGTGGAATTCATTTTCATCTTTTTTTAAGAAAGCCAGATGCTTGCACTACCCATTTTTAAAAATGCACACAGGAGGAGAACTTCAGAATCATATGATGGGCTTATTATTATATATATACAAAAAATAGCTTAAGACTTTCTGATAGATGACTTCCTTTGGGAGTAAAATGCCAACGATGTCCCTTGGGAAGCTAAGTAACAATGTGAATATATCTCTTATGAGTTGTAAGATTTTTAAAAAATAAATGTTCAGTACTTTTGTTTCATGTGTTTAAAAACAAAACAAAAAGACCTAACAAGTGATAGTTAATAGGATATAAAATGAGGACAAAAATGGTAGCTTACATGTACTAAGGATTAGCACATGCGGGACAGTGTACTAAGTACATTGTATTATTATATGTAATACATGGCAATAGTTACATAATTAAACATTTCGTTATAATACTGCAGTGAACTTAGTTTTCAAGAAATCAATCTTTCTCCTTGTCCAAAATGTGTGGTATCCCCCAAACGCATTTAAGTACTATTTATCAAATATATCATGTGTCAGGAACAGGCTAGTTGCTTTACATACATTTAAATATTACTTCATTATCCTTTATGGTCTCAGTTGTCACACAGAATTACATCTTTTTTCAGAATAAGATCCCCCATTGTGAATTAATTAGTCATTTAACAAAATTTTATTTCATTCAACCCCCTTTGCAGAAAGAGAAAATAAAGCCTTAAAAAATTGCCTAAGTATACATAAACACCTAAAAACAGGTTATATATACACTAGATTTCTTCAGTTCAACAAATTTTTATTTCACACTGTACTCCAGGAAGTTCTTAATCAGACACTGTTTTCTTCAGTTTTATGACTGCAAAAACATCAATGTAGTTATCCACTGTGGACTGCAAATACCTGGCACGGGGGTGGTTGATGCTTTCCTAACTGTGGGAGCCGGGAGCCACAGCAGGAGAGGCTGGCTCTTGGGCAGGTGAACAAGTGAGTACAGCAAGGACTGGCAGCCACGTCCCCAAATCAGCTGTTGAGCTCTCTGCACAAGGAGGCCCCAGAGATTGGGACCCTCTGACCCCTGGTTGTTCAGTGGCCATTTTCTCTTTAACTTGCCATTTTCTGGCTCGGGTCCCTAACACTCTGTTGAAAGGCACTCTCTAGGTTTCTTCCTTTTGCCAAGTCCTGTAGCCTTTCCATCACCTAAATTCTAGGGTGGCCAGATTTAACAAATAAAAATAGAGTGCCCAGTTAAATTTGAATTTCAGATAAATAATGATTTTTTTTTGGTATAAGTATGTCATACTTACTAAACTTATCCATAAAAAATGTGTTGTTTATTAGAAATTCAAGTTTAGCTTTGTGTCATGTATTGTATCTGGCACTCCTGCTGCATTCCCTTTGTGTTCTTTGTGGCATTTGACCCCATGATCCCTGACCTGCCTCAAAACACTTTTTCTCTGGGTAGTCACACATGCATTGTCTGCTTTTCCTTTCCTGCCCCTTCTGCCTGCTTCAGTGACTTTTGTCGCCAGTGCTGGGATCGTCAGGGTACTTCCCTACGCCACTCCACTCCGTTTCTCTAAGCGTTCTCCTGGCTGGGCTCATCTATTCCTGTCACTTAAATCGGTGGTTCTCAAAGTGTGGTCCTGGAGTAGCAGCAGCAGCAAACGCTGCAAACTAGACTAATGCAAATTCTCAGACCCTAATCCAGACCTACAGGATCAGGATTTGTGGGATGGGGCTCTGAAATCTGTGTTTTAAGAAGCCCTCCTGTGTATCTGATGCAAGCTACAGTTTCTGAACCATTGGATTAGGTGATCACTTCTATGCTTTTGACTCCCAAATCTTTACTGCTAGCCCTCACTTCATACCCAAGCTTCTCTCTAGTATTTCAAACTGCTGGAGTATTTTGTAGAATGTTAATATATGAAAGGGAAAAAAAGCTCCCTGGTTAAAAAGGATTTGTATAGTATCGCAACATTTCCTAAAATTACTTGAGTATTGCGACCTATTTCCAGGAGCTTGTGGAACATGCAACAACAGAGCTTTTTCCAGCTGAGTGGCTTCTTGGGAAACAGAAAGGACATCAGTCCCCCCTTATCCACTTTCCAAGGTTTCAGTTACCTGTAGTCAACAGTGGTCCAAAATTATTAAATGGAAAAATCCAGAATAAAAATTCCCAAGTTTTAAATTGAGTACATTTTGAGTATCACGATGGAATCTCGTGCCATCCTACTCTGTCCCGTCTGGGATGTGAATCGTCTGTTTGTCCAAGTATCCATGCGATAGGTGCTACTTGCCCATAAGTAGTCAGTAGCCCTCTCGGTGATCAGAACTGTTGCAATATCACAGTGCTTGTGTGCAAGTAGCCCTTATTTTATTTAAAAATGGCTCCAAAATGCAAAAGTAGTTATGCTGGCATATTGTTATAACTGTTCCATTTTATTATTAGTTATTGCTAATCTCTTACTGTGGCTGGTTTATAAATTATGCATGTATGCACAGGAAAAAACATAGTATATATAGGGTTTGGTACTATCTGCTGTTTCAGGCATCCACTGGGGGTCTTGGAATGTGTCCCCCAAGGATAAGGGGAGGCTGCCATAATCACAGTGGAATTCATTATCTTCCCTTGCTGAATCACCTCTTCCTCTGATAGCCCATTCTTTTCAAATAGCACCAAATGTTCTCCTAGTTTCATAGGCTTAAAATATTGGAGTTGTGACTTCATTTTTTCTGGTGTCCAATCAGCCTCTGAGTTTTAGGAATTCAGTCACTATAGTGTTGAAAGGGAGACCTGGCGTGACTTCATGGTTCAAGCAGGCCATTGTGGCTTATCAGAGTCAAGGCTCAGGAGGCAGCCCCTTCACTGGGATGTGGAGAGCAGCCCACCCATCCGAAAGGCAATTCTGGCTGATCTCAGCAACAAGCAAAAGGCGGGAGTCCCAGGGGGAAAGTAGTTAACTCCAGGGTTCCCTAGCAGTTGGTCCCAGGTGACATGAGGTCAAGGAATCAGAGACAGAACTCAAGCCCCCATGAAGGGGCTGAAGAGCAGAATGGGTTTATCTTAGAAGAACCAAGGATCAAGGCAGGGAATCAAAGATGCTTGTATTGAGGCAAAGACGCAGGTATTGAGGTGTAAGGAAACAAAAAATTCAAAAAACAAAAATAAAACATGTTTTGAAGACCAGAAGACATGGCGGAGGCCTGACTATCAAAATGAGCAGACACTGTCAAAGAGGGTTTGGGGCTGTGCCTGGCCTGCAGGAGGAAGCACCTCAGCATTGGAGGTGGGTGGGCTGGGCCAGCAGGTGGAGGTTCAGGGAACCGAATAGTAGAGAGGCCAGGGAGTTGTTGCTAGACTGGGGTTCTGAGTTGCTGCTAGAATATAAATGACTTTCAAATGAATCCACTATCCAAACTGAAGGGAAAGTGAAAACAGAAGATATTTCTGTAAGGGAGATCTTACAGCGATGGTTCATAATCTTTTTTTTTTTTTTTTGGTGGTGGAGGGGGGAACAGGGACTCTGTTTACCAGGGTGAAGTGCAGTTGCATCTTCATAGCTCACAGCAATCTCAAACTCCCCAGCTCAAGTGATCCTCCTGTCTCAGCCTCCCGAGTAGCTGGGACTACAGGCACGTGCCACCATGCCTGGCTAATTTTTCTATTTTTTGTAGAGATGGGTTCTTGCTTTGCTGCCCAGGCTGGTCTTATACTCCTGGCCTCAAGCAATCTTCTCTCCTCGGCCTCCCAAAGTGCTGGGATTACAGGCATGTGGCACCATGCACGGCTGTTTCATAATCTTGTCTGCACACTGGAATCACCTGGGGAGCTTTAAAAACTATGTTTGGGTCCAACCCTCTAAGATTCTGATGCCATCGGTGGAGTCTCCATTGATCTGGTTGATTAATCTCTAGAATAATGATTCCCAAACTTTAATGTGCAGGAGAATCACCTGGGGATCTTGTTAAAATGCAAATTCTGATTCAGTAGGTTTGGGGTGGGCTCTGAAAATCTGCATTGTAACAAGATCCCAGGTGGTGTTAATGCTGCCATATTTTCTGTGGGTTGCATTTTCTGTATCGAAGCTCTAGAGCAGTGATCCCCAACCTTTCTGGCACCGGGGACTGGTTTCATGGAAGGCAATTTTTCCATGGACAGGGGTGGGGGGATGGTTTTGGGATGATTCAAGTGCATTACATTTATTGTGCACTTTACTTCTATTGTTATTACATTGTAATATATAATGAAATAATTATATAAACCTCTCTGCTAATGATAATCTGTATTTGCAGTCACTCCCCAGTGCTAGCATCACCGCCTCAGCTCCACCCCATCAGGCATTAGATTCTCATAAGGAGCACTAGATCCCTCGCACGCGCAGTTTACGGTAGGGTTTGGGCTGATCTGACAGAAGGTGGAGCAAGGCGCTGATGTGAGGGTTGGGGAGCAGCTGTAAATACAGATGAAGCTTTGCTTGTTCTCTGTGGCTCACCTCCTGCTGTGCGGCTTGGTTCCTAACAGGCCATGGATGGGTACCGGTCTGCGGCCCAGCGGTTGGGGATCGCCGCTCTAGGGTACAGGTTGTCAGACCATCACCTGAGACCTCAACAGAAATACAAATTCTTGGGCCCCACCCCAGAGCTACTGAATGTGAAACTCTGGGGTGAAGCCCAGCAATCTGTTTTAACACATCCTCCAGGTGATTCTCCTGTAGGCTGGAGTCTGAGAGCCACTGGACTTGCACACTTGCTACACATTTGAGAGAAAGGAGACAGAAAACCATAGCCCTTCCCACTGTGGGCCTGCCTGGGTGGTATGGAGGCAGGAGGATGAGGTGGGAAGCGCCCAGGCAGCTGGCACTGGAATCCGGCACGGGGAAGGGTGAGGCCAGCGGAAGTGCCAAACCTGGTGATGGGCGCTGCTCCAGCATCACCTCCCCAACCCACAAGTGACCTAGATCTGGGTTATGGTAAATGACTGGTCCCAACGGGCCTCCCTGCCCCAGCCTCCACCCACTCCACTATGTCTGTTTTGCAAGCTGCAGCTCTAGGTTACATCAGTGCCCTCTCTCCTCTTCTCCTCCTCCTTGGCCCTTCCTCTGCATTCAGCTCCGGCTCACTGTGGGTGTTGTTTCGCTCTTGCCTTATATTTTTATTTGTGCTGTCTCGGGGCTCAGAGCAAAGGTGCCCGCCATCTGCTTACTCAGCTTCTATTTCTTCCCATCCAGTGAGGTGAGGACCCCCCGTCCCCTCCTTCAAAGCCAGTTGAGTTCAACATTCATTGTCTACCTGGGCAAGAGACACAAAGCAGAATAAAACACGGTCTCTGTCCTCAGGGAGCAGGTTACATCCAGTGGAACCAGCCATCTGTGGAGTGACACGTTAAGTGCCATGGAAGAGTCATACACAGCATTGTCCCAACTATCCACTCGCACTCAGTTCTTCCGGGCTGGCTGATGCCTTTTAGCCCTCGTTACACAGGTGTCCACTATTCTTTAAGAAGCGCGTGCTGTTTTCCTGAAGGCGGCGAGCAGAGTTTGCCTCTCTCGCCTCCTGGAGCCTACACAGAACAAGGGACATGCTGAACGATCGGCCACAACACAGTCCCATGGAGGTCGAGCTTGCCCAGCGAGGATGAATGTTCCTTTGCTCTGAGAAGAAGAAATGCCAATTTTGAAGGCTGTTCAGAGCTGAGCAGGGGCTCTGTAATATTTAGAGTTTGGGATCTTTAGAAAGTGGGCTCACGGTGAAAAATTGCATCACATCTATGTTTACGCAAAGTCACTTTCAAACACTAGACCTTAAATACAAAATGCTTTCATATACTGGCAAATGTTATTATGACATGAGCAGGAAGAGTCAGGAGAGGGTGTGTTCAAACTTTTAAACACCATCAGCACGGTGCTCATGTGTCTCCTTAAGAATCTGGCACCGGGGACTCTTGGATCCTAGCAGGTGTTGTGCAACAGCTCTTTGAACATTTCCTTCAGAAGTGGAAATGTCTCATATAAAAAAGAAGAGGAACCTCCACACAGATGGCAGGAAGCTGAGATTCTGCACTTCCATCCGATCTAAGTGCTTTTATTAACCTGTGAGCTGAATCTGAGTGTAGATGACACAATTACACATTTCAAACAAAAAATGCCATTAAAAAGTTGATTGATTTTGACACTAGACATGGACTAATTTTTCTGTGTATTTTGTTATACACCCCTGGCCCTTAGTTGCTTGGTAAATATTTGCCATGTGAATGAATGAAATACAAATTCTCCTCCATGCAGTGTGTCCTGCAGGAGAGAGGGGGGCTCAGAGAGAAGTTGCTGGAATGCCAACACACATCTAGGTCGGGGTGGAGGACAGGGTGTGGCCAGGCTATGGCCTCTGTGCTACTCCCCTGGGGAGTGGAGGGGGGCCCAGAACCAAAAACCACAGTCTGCCTGTCCCTCTCCAGTGACCCGGACTCAGCCACCTAGGTGGTCCCAGGACCCACGATTTCATTGCCAGTTGTCAGTGCAAAAACAGGCCACTCTCTGCTAGAGTGGAGAACAATTTTAGATCTTAGAACAACTTTTCAAAATATTTTTGACCGTGACCCACGGTAAAAATACATTTTATTTTGTGAACCAGGAAAGACACCAACCAAAACATAATTCAAACAAAAGTTTCACAGCACAGTAGTTACCTTACTACATGGGATGCACTGATGGTTTCTATTCTATTCTTGTCCACTCCGTCCCATTAAAGAAAACTGTGACACATTATGCTGATTTCACAGTCCACGAATGAGCTAAGATGACAAAGTGATCCCGCAGGAAGGGGTGGTTTTCAGACCCTCCAGTGTCTCAGGGACCCTGCGGCAAAGGAAAGGGTAACTCTCCCCACGCCCACACCTGGAGGGCCCAGGAAGGTGTGACGTAAATCCCTGTTTTCTAGAATCTGAACAGAAAAGCTCAAAGAAGAGATTTTTGCTTCCATATCTAAAATATTATACACTTCTTAAGTTTCCTTATTATGACGTTCCCTGCAGAGGCAACCACTTCTGACTGCTCCAGAGAGGGACTCCTGTGAGCAGAAAGGCTGTGGCAGCAGCTAGACCTCAGTGCTACCAAGCAGAGATGGCAGAGGCACAAAGGTGGCAGCTCCACTCTCAGAATCCCTACATCACTGTCCCCAAAGTCTTCCTCACTCCATGAGGTTTTAATAAGCATTCTCGGGGAGGGAGGATAGGGAGCTGGTTCTGTGATAAGATAAGGAAATGCTGGATGAAACACCTTCTTAGAGCCTCCGACAGGTTGTGTTGTGACTCGGGGGCCGGGGAAGGGGTTACACAATGTTTTGTTTTCCTACCATACTTGACCACAGAACCGTTTTTTCAAATAATCCCTGAAAATATGTAGAACACAGTGTAGGGACTGCTTCCCCAAGTGACTGTGACCTGCTTCCACTCTCTGGGAGAGACTTCTTCATTCTTACACAGGTTGAGGACTGGGCCAGGGATTAGCCAGGGATTTGGCTAATAAAATGAAAAAACAATAGAATTGTCAGCATGTTGAGCAGATCCTTGTTGTTTATGTGTTTGCCACTTGTAGATTTAACTATTCAAAAGAGACGGTGGTGGTCCGTGGCACGAAGTAATTTAGATATTCACCGAGGCCAACCAAGCTGTGAGCTGCGAGAGTCACTGAATAAACTAAGTTGACTCCAGCTTCCAAGTCTCGTTGTGACCCTCTATTTGTCATTGCAACTCTAATAAAGTTGCATTTGTCACTCTTCCGGTATTTGTGTATTTGAAGATTTCATGACAAATTTCTCATAAATATCAAGAATCTACTGGAATTTAGGTTTGAACGTTATCTGAGAACCCCAGTAAGGGTCCCTGTCCAACTGAGCAACTTGTACCCTGCCCACCTCCAGGGGGCGCCAGTCATACAGAAGGCCATTTGGAGCAGCCCTCTGAAAACACGTTTATGTTTTAACTGTAAAAGACAACACAAAGTTTTAGAGTAGTTGATCAATGTTCTCTTTCACCCTGACTAAATCCATTGTCTCTTGTGTTTTTCAGCAAGAGCAATATCTCAGCGTGGGAGTGAGTGCGGATTCCATCACTGGAGTCAGATTCAGGCCCACCAGGTCCTGTTTGGGAAACGTGAGTCTCAGTTCCATCACCAGTAAAACAGGAATGATGACGACAAAACTCATCCCACCGAGCTGAGGCAAGATAAAGCATGGTAAAGCTCTCTATAAATGTCATTAGTAGTTACCTGGCAAAGCTGAGTCTTGCTGCAGCTCTCTGCCCTCCCGCTTCAATGCCCAAGGTTTGCTACCTCGTGGCCCACAGCCCTGGGACAGCCCCCCGGGGCCTTCTCAGGGAGAAGCGGTCACAACAGTTGTTCATGCGCAGTACTTCTGAAAGAGGGTTTTGCACTTAAACTTTATCATTTCCTCTGAGCCTAGAGAGAGGTGGGGACCCCTGAACATTGGTGCTTACCTGGAATTCCTTTTGCTTACTTCTAAAAGTTTTTGCAGCCCTAGATAGGCATTAAATAATTTCTTGGATGAAATCTCTGACTATCCCAGCTCCTTGTATATGCATCTTTGTATGTATATCACCCAAAACATAAAACAGAGCACACCCCTGATCTCCGGGCCACCGTTTTGGGGCAACATCTCTCTGTGTCAGCTGTAAAACGAACAATCGTATTTCCAAAGAGTAGGATGACAAAGACTTCCAAAACCTCTTCAGGGCACACTTTGTGATGTGGGATCTCATGATGCTAAAACGAACGTCCCTTAGGAGGTACATGAATGGGAAATAGAAAGGGAGGTACAGTGACATTCCATACTTTGGTTAAAAAAAAAAATCATGCTGACAATTTCTTAACCAACTCGCACAATTGCAATCCCTCTTTCCATTCTTCTTAACAGCATCTGTTTCCCCTTTCAATCTTTATTTCTTTACACACCTGTTTTCCCTGAAGTCCCAGAACTGTGGGAGAAGGTGACTGGCTCCGCCGTGCTGGTTACTCCGTCGTTTTTACGTTAGCGCTGGTCTCGGTGCAGCCTGCTGTGTCTCCCCCTGTGTCCCCCACAGCGTCCCCTGCAGCGTCCCCCGCAGTGTCCCTGCTGCCGCACAAACCTCTCGGCCTGGACTGTCTCGCGAGCAGCAGTTTCCAGGCCGCTGCTCTGTACTTCTTCGAAATGAGGTTGTAGAGGATGGGATTGATGGATGCGCTCAGATAGAACAGTTGCAGGGCAACGATGTTAAAGTATTGAGAGACGTGCATCATTCGGGAATCTTCCGTGTTTATGTAAATAATCCTGCCAACGTGGAAAGGCAACCAGCACACTATGAATGCCAGAACCACCACCACTGCAAAACAAAGACAGGCACCAGATTCAGAAAAAGAAAGCATCGAGGATCAAATGAAATCATCTGCAGTAATAACAGCAAAATAAGACTATACCTAGCCATATCTTCATCCCAGAAAAACTAGCAGGCTGCAGACTGCATCGCTATTTGCTTTAAAACTGCATGTTAAGTTCATATATATGTTAATCAAGACGGGACATAAACCAGAGGAGCGATTTCTCCTAAGGAGCCGTTTTGGCAGGCTTCCTTCCACAAAGCCACTTGAGACACGTTCTCTGTTCTCTGTTGAAAAGAATTCTGCACCAGGTCTGCACAATCTTGTACTTTTTGATGTGGGCAAGGCTCACTTTAGCCTTCAGGATAACTTAATATTAAATAAAAATTTTAGCTTAACGTAATCTACTCCATCTTCTCAAGGGGACTGTGAGTAATCACATCTGTGGCATCTAACAGAGGCAGGTGGATTAAGAGCCTCCAATGACCCATCCTGGATCTCAGCGGCTTTGGAAAAGCATTGCTGTTCACTGAATCTGGGTATCCTACCCACAGGGGCGCCCTGGGGTCCCCAGAACTCCTGGGAGACAGGAGATGGCTTTCTTTGGAGACGGAAAGTACGTGTGGATGGAGGCTGGAGTAGAAATGCAAACGCGAACGTAGCTAGAAGCGGGGCCAGCAGGGGAAGGGGACCCAGAGTTTGCGCGGCGCCGCTGGCAGTGCCGACGCGGGCTGGTGTGTTTGGAACGGAGGTGGCGCCACTTACGCAGGACGCGGACGGTCTGCCGGTGGCCCCTCTCCCGCCCCGAGACGGCCGGGCCTCGCAGCGGCCCGCGGCTCCTCCACAGCTCGCGCCCGATGAGCCCGTAGAGGACGCTGAGGCACAGGAAGGGCAGGAAGAAGTAGGCGGTGGTGACCCACAGCATGACGCGCAGCGCACCCAGCTGCGCGCTGCTCGGCCGGCACTCGCGGCTGAACAGCGCCGCGGCCGCCGCGGCCTCAGGCCCCGACGGCGGGGACAGCGAGGAGGACAGCGAGGAGGACAGCGAGGGCGCCCCCGAGGGCCAGAGGGGCGGCGGCGAGGCGGGGGCCGAGGGCGTGACCCACGCGGTGCCATTAAGGTCCGAGAACACGTAGATGCCGGGGTCCTGCTCGACGCCCAC
Source organism: Avahi laniger (assembly GCA_963575035.1). Classification (NCBI taxonomy): domain Eukaryota; kingdom Metazoa; phylum Chordata; class Mammalia; order Primates; family Indriidae; genus Avahi; species Avahi laniger. The sequence continues at coordinate 53,445 of CAUYSK010077719.1, read as the reverse complement.
AAGAAAGAAGAAGGGCCCGGCGGAGAGCAGCGCCACGACCCAGAGCACCGCGATGAGCGCGCGGACGCGGCGCCGGGTGACCAGTACGCGGGCACGGAGCGGGCGACAGATGGCCAGGTAGCGCTCGACGCTGAGCGCCGTCATGTGCAGCAGCGTGGCGTAGGTGCAGCCCTCGCCCACGTAGAGCGACAGGCGACAGAGCAGCGGCCCGAACACCCAGGGCCGCGAGCGCCAGAGGCGGTACAGGTCGAAGGGGAGCCCGAGCAGGATGAGCAGGTCGGACACTGCCATGCTGCCCAGATACAAGTTCGTGGTGGTCCGCATGTCCCGGTAGCGTCCGATCAGCAGCACGGTCACCACGTTGCCGGTCACCCCGACAGCGAACAGGCCCAGGCACACGGCGGTCACCGGCACCAGCGCCCCCAGGGGAAAGGGCGAGCAGCGGCGCTCGTCGCAGGGCGGCAGCGCAGCCCACGGCGACTCCCGCGCGCCCTCGGGGGCATCGCTGCGGTTCCAGGAGCTGCCCATGGGCGCTCCGCGCCGCCGCCGCGCCCCCCGGTGGGCCGGGAGCCTGGCGCGTGGCCCCCCTGGGAGGGCGCGTCCTTTCCCCTGGCCAGACGGCGGAGCCCTGTGGCGCCGGGCGCTGGAACCAGCTCTGCCGGGGCCGCTCCAAAGCGCTCCCGAGCGGGCTGCGCTCAGTCTCCGCCCCCGGCCGTGGCCCGCCCCGCCCGTCCCTGCTCGGGTTCCCGCTCCCAGGCCCCTGGTGGTCCCGGCGCTTCCCCCGCCTCCACCTGCAATGCCTCGTGTCCCGGCGCGCGAGCCCGGGTCCGTCCCGGGGAGAGATTTCCGAACCCCGCAGAGGTTGGGTACTGGACCCAGCGCAATGCGGGCGCGTGTGTCTGTCGGGTACACAGGGGACCTTCTGACGGATCTCGGCTGGCGGCTGCGTCCTGAGGGTTGGGGAAGGCTCACAACGATCGCCAGGAAGCTGCAGTGCTAAATACTAGGAGGAGAGTGTAGACCAGAACCTAGCGCCCCTCCGGTTCTAGTCCTGGCTCCACAAGCGAGCGAGTAGCTGTGTGATCTTGACCCGGTCCTGTGCTCGCCCAGCCCAGCTCTCCTCTTAGGTAAATTCGCCAATTTTGTGTTGACCACAAAATTGACCACATAATTGACCACATCATTTCGAGGATGCCTGCAATCTACGGACTGTGAGGAACAAGACAAATATGTCGTGGACACTAGAGTACTTTGGCATGCGATATGTTGTTCTTATGTATGAAATGTTTTATGAACTTAAAAATCCAGACAACACCAGAAAGAGCGAGAATTGGGGAAAAGGACAAAATCTGATGCTTGAGTCAATGTTCATTGTGGTCTTAATGACAATAGCTGACACTGAGTGCTTAGGATGGTGTGGCCCTGTGCTTTCCCGTTAGTCTTAATGTCCTCCGGAGCTGCTGTTCCTGGTGAACCGAGCGGTCTCTGCGATGAAACGGCGGTAAGGGGGACTCAGGTGTGCGCTACGTGGGCCCCGTCCCAGAGCCTGCAGGCCTCGGTCTCACCACGCTGCCCACCCCACCCCCTCAGGCACTGTCCCCTCAGTCTGTCCTCACCCAGAGCTTCCCATAGTGCTCTTGAGCTTTTCTGCCAAGTCCCACGTCCCTTCCTGGGTGAACACAGGTCTAGCAGTTTTCCCGTCCATCCTGTTGTGGTTTCGATCCTCCACCTCTTCCCCCGAGTTCACCCCTCCTTTCTGGACCTGCCACCTGGACACCCTAGGAACATGCGCACCCTGCAGTTCCTCTCAGGTGCAGGAGCTGTGGCTCGCAGGAGGGGAGTCTGTCTCCTCCCTCAACACTGCTGTTTCCAGCGGTCCTGTGATGCTGTGAGTGTGACTGCCAGTGTGGCTGCACCCCCACGACTCACCCCCCTCTCTAGAACCTTTCCTATCTGCTTCCAGCACTGCGCCCCGCAGCACTCACACCCACACTTGGTCCTGCAGTGCCTCGGCATCCTTTCTATCCATGGCCCTGTCCTCCCCCATCCCGGCCACTCCTGTGGACGCACCTGACACCTCACCATTGCCAGGGCCTGGGAGCCCTCCAACTCCATTTTAGTCTTCCCTCTTCCAGACCTGCACCCTCCCTTTCTAGCTCCCTCTCCCTAGGACTCCCTGGGGATCCTTCAACCACCCTGAGACCTCCGTGCATCGCTCTTCCTTCCTTTGCCTCGCCCCTCGCCTGCCCCTCATCCTCACGTTCTTGCTTCACCTGACTTCAGTCCTACCCGCAGCTGCCGCTCTTCCCTCCATGGGCACACTGTGTTGTGTCACAGTCTCCACTGCGTCTGCTCAACCAGAGCACAGCCACGCCCCTGGTTAAGCTGGGTTCTCTCCTTGCATGCTCCCTATCTCTGTTGAGTCGCTTCACTGGAAACGCATGACCTTTAGTGGGGTGCTTGGTTTCCCGCTGTCCCTACTCACCCTGCTGGGTTCACTGTCTCACCCTCCAGACTAGTCTCCTCCTCGAACCCCAACTCCTCCTCCCCATCCTTACTCTCAGCTGGTGACCTGGTGCCTGTTTCTCTGAAAAATAGAAGCAATCTGAAGAGAACGTCACACCTTCCCACTGCCACCTGACACCTCCGCTCTTCTTCCCCCAGTGAGTTGGTGGCACTTGTAGCTGACGTCAGCCCTGCCCCTTAAGCACTCACCTCCTCAAGGACATCGACTGCATCATTCTCCCTCCCCGACTCACCTTTCTCTCCCACACCATCCATTTTTCTCTTTCTTCTGGATCATTTTCATGCAAAACTTCTCGAAAGAGTTTCCATACTCACTGTCTCTTTTCCTCCCTCTCCCTCCTCTTTCTAGGCAGAGAACATGTAATTCCTTTACCTACAATTCTGATTTTGAACTCTCAGCAAGAGAAAATGAATGATGTAGCCTGAGTAAAGCATGATCCAGTTTGATCAGTTGAACAGACCCTCTAGGTAGTGTTCAGTTCTCTTGGATGACGTTTGTCCCTAAGGCGGCCCAGGTGTGTGGGGTTGGGGGTGGCAGTGGCTTAGAGGTCCTTGTGACGCTAGAGTGGAGAGGGGCACCTAGCTTCGTGCTGGTTCCTAGGGTACCTGGGCTGGCATTTGCCCGACTCCAGTTCCATGTCCCCTTCCTGCCTGGTCACCAGCTACTCTGATGGCCTCGGAGGCAAAGGCCTGTGGCTGGTGACTATGTGGTTTCTTTCTGACTCAGCTGATCCTCCCAGGAGCACTTGACATCTTCCCCTTGGCTCTCACAGGCTGCGGGTCCCTGAGTCACTTTCCTTTTTTCCAATCTGCTCCATGACCTGACGGGCGACCCAGCCTCTGCTGAAGGCTGCCTTCCTCCTCCCCACCCAGCTGGCATCCACCCAGCCAACCAGACCCACTTCCTCTCTGGCTCTTCTGTGTGACTTCCCCTCCGTTCAGACACTCCCTTTCTCGGTCATATCTTCTCTCTATAGCTTATTACCAATTGATACTATTTAATTTCCTTAGCTATTTATTATCTCTCTCCCAACATCATGCACCAGAAGGCAGGCTCCATTGTGTTCACTGCTGTCCCTAGTGCTGGGCTCAGTACCTGGCACACAGTGAGAATTTAATAAATATTTGTTAACTCAGGGAATGGATAAGCTTCTGCAGAACTAGGTACCATTATTTCCTTTACAATTGCTAGCAGTTAAGAACAGTAGCCTGATCGTAGTGGGTGCTCAGTGAGCATTCATGGATAATCTAGTTTAAAGATGGAATATGATAGGGAGAGATGGATTCGCAGCGGGCTTCTTAACTTTGCTACATTGAGGTACAGGCAGGACTTGGCCTTTAGGGTGTATCCGAGCCCTTATTATTCTGGGTTGGCACTCACGTTTTGGGAAGAAATGGGACTAGATATCTGGAGAACTGACCATATCTGTTTTCTACTTTGCATTCCTGTGGTCATTCACCAGCTTCCTGACTTCGTGTTTCATCTGGTGAGAGGAAGAGGAAGTTCTCAGTAGACCAGGAGTGAGGACATCCCCCCTCTATCCTACGAGTACCTCTCCACACTAGCGTGGGTAAGGGTGGGTCTAGGTCTGGCCTGGCTATGGCCGTGCGTCCCCAGAAGCAAGAGGTTGGTGTCATCAGTAGGCTTTTTGTCCCTGGCTGGAGGCCTCACAGGTTGGCCTTAGCAGGCTGACGTGACCTGGATAAAGATAAAACTAATGCTCGCTGTGTGCAAGGTGCTGTTCCACATACTTGCCTATTGTAACTCATTTAATCCTCAACAGAGTCATAAGGAGGGTCCTTTTAGTAGCTCCCTGTTACAGATGAGAAGACTAAAGCAAAGAGAAGTTACCCCCGGTCACTGGGGCAGCTGATGAGGGTGCTGTCCGCTCCTGGAATCTACCGGCATATCCGGTAGTGTGTAGTGTGGCCTCTTGCTGTAGAAACCATGGCAGCACCAGCCGTGGGGAGTGCTATATATGGTCCAGATTCTGCTAGGAAACTGTCTTCCAGCTTGTATTCCAGCAACCAGATTTGGTGGGCAAATGGAAGGATCTGGAAAGTCTTAAGGAGCCTTAGGATATGTTCATAACTTGCAGTTTACCTGTCAAAACTTGTAAACGCTCCACAGTTTTTAGCTGAAGAGCAGGGTGTATGAGGCAGAGGTTGAAAGTGAGCACCCACAGCAGTTGACACACATTTCACAATATTTTCGACTGACCTTTTACGATTGGGAAATTTCACATAAAGTTCCAGATTTTCAGCACTGTCTTGCAAAATGAGAAGATGTGGCATCTGTGGGCCCACGTTCCCCAAGGCTGCCACCTGTGGACTGGTGCTCAGCCTTTGCGGGCTCCACAGCTCTCACTGCCCATGCGGCGGCTGTGGCTTCACACGCAGCACCTGCCTCATTCTCCTGACTCGCTGCCTCTAGAGCCTGGGCGCCGGGAAGTGGCATCTAACTTAAGAAACTGCAGAGATGGCAAAGCTGGCCATGGAAGGGAACCCCTGACAGAGAAGACCAAGGGCCAGCTCTTTCCCAGGCCCACCCGCAAGACTTGACCACCACAGTGGCCTGGGGGCTCGGGCTTTCCCAGGTCTTCTCTTTGCACAGTGGGGACATGGCGAGGCAAATTCGGGCAAGACCGTGGACTGCAAAAATTTCTGCTACTCTGTGGCCATTGCTTTAGCAATTTTCTGTTGGTCCCAGCTTCTCCTTCTCCAGGCTCAGCGTGGCAACGGTGATCAAGGGTGGTGGAGAGAGAGCAAGCCCCCGCGAGGGTGGGTGGGAAGAGGGTACAGGTCTTACCCTGCTTGATACGAACATTCTTACTGCACAGCAGCTCCCATCGGTAAACCGGGAAACTGTAAAAGGTAATTTCTTCTCTAAGACCTCTGGCTCATCCTAGAAATATTAAGAGTGGGATAGAGCTGATAACTTAGGCCTGAGCAGGCCAAATTACTTAGTAGCTATCAAGGACATCCATGAAATATTCTGTTATAAACTAGGCACATGCCACAGAAAAGGAGTGGGAACATACCCAGGAAGGTGTGGGAGTTTGAAAGGGAATTGAGACGCTGGCCTCTGTCCTTGGCAAAAGAACTTAATGACCAGGTCAATTTTATTGACTCCATGATTCCTAGGATTCTGTGGTCTTACCTGTGTTATCAGTTTTTAGGTCTGCCTTGTATTCCCTTTTTAAAAAACTGACGTGAAATTCGCATAAAATCAATCATTCTAAAGTGAACAATTTGGCCGGGCGCGGTAGCTCATGCTTGTAATCCTAGCACTCTGGGAGGCTGAGGCGGGTGGATCGCTCAAGGTCAGGAGTTCGAGACCAGCCTGAGCAAGAGCGAGACCCTGTCTCCACTAAAAAATAGAAAGAAATGATCTGGACAACTAAAAAAATATATATATAGAAAAAATTAGCCGGGCATGGTGGCACATGCCTGTAGTCCCAGTTACTCGGGAGGCTGAGGCAGAAGGATTGCTTGAGCCCAGGAGTTTGAGGTTGCTGTGAGCTAGGCTGTCTAAAGTGAACAATTCATTGGCAGTTAGTGTGCTTACCGTGTTATGCAACTACCACCTCTACCCAGTTCCAAAACATTTCCATCACCCTAACACCCACTGAGCAATCACTCCGTTTCCTCCTCCCTCAGGCCGTGGCAACCATTCATCTTGTTTTCATCTCTGTGGCTTTGCCTATTTTGAGTATTTCATATATTGAATAAATGGAATCATACACTGTGTGTCTGGCTTCTCTCACTGAGCATGTTTTCAAGGCTCGTCCACATTGTAGCTGTTTCTCAGGTTTCTCATTTAGTCCGATAGCAGATTCTCCTGGTCTGCTTTTTTTCTGTTCGATCCCTAGAGGGCTGTGGCTTGGCTTGTTCTGGACACGAGGAAGTGCTTAGCACAATGCCTGGCAAGCAGGTGATAATAAATAAATGCTATCATAAATGTACTATTAAAGTCAATTAACATTGATTCCCTTCTTAGAACTCTTTGGGGAGACAGCAGAGGAGAGTGCTCGAGTGTGAGGGCACCAGACCAACCACTCGGATTCAAATCCTGGCTTCATCATGTCTTAGCTATGAGAACTTCAGCAGAGCACTTGACTTCTCTGTGCTGCAGTTTATGTTTAATAGAGCAATTAAGAGGATTATATGACGTATCCAAGAGAAAACACTGAACACGATGCCCAGGGCACATTGGGTGATCAGATGATACTAGCTACCGTGATTTCAATGGATCACGTGGCTTCATGACCCCTGCAGTTTCAAAGCCGTTTCTCTTGGCAAATTTCTCAAAGTAGGTAGAAATGACAAAAAAATCACCCTGTTCATGAGACAAAAGTTAGCCATTATAGCATCTAAACATTTGAAGGCACCACTCTGAACACTGAGGATTGGTTCTTTTGTCAACTTTTTTTTTTTTCCTGAGTCTTTTCTCCCCATTAAGAGCATTAGGGAGAAAACGAGTAAGTAAAGAAAAGGGATACTCTCAAGGGCATATACATTATCTTAAAAAATATATATGAAAACACATTTAAAAAACTCTAAAGATGTGAGGCAACGTCATCTATTTTGATGGTAGGGGGTTAGGTTACAGAATCACTGCTCAAGCTTTGGGGAACCATTTTCTTTTGAAGTCTGCCCCCTTGAGCCACCATACACATGGGATCCTCTTGCAGAAAGAGAATCTGTTCATAACGGTGAGAAGCAAGGTGTTTGTGTTGGAAACTAATCCATGGAATGCTCAGACATGGTGCGTAAAATTCCCATTTCCAATCCACAGAATGAAAGAGATGACGTGCAATACCGTCAGTCAGTATTATACCCTTCTCAAGGCTGGACTCATACTCAGTTGCTTCTGTGGAGTGAAGTGATGCTCCTATATCCAAAACGTACTCCCTTCCCCAGACTAAAATTTTAAACTGTTATTATAGTACCTGCAGTTGTGGCAATTTGAGATCCACATGGACTTTAAAAGTAATGAATCCCCAGGAGGAGGTTTGTGAAATGGAAATTTTAATGGGGGATGAGTGAGAAAGAATGTTGGACTTTCTGGTGGAAGGCAGACCCAGCAGCGCTAATAACAGGAAGGTTTTGGGCCCCTGGAGGTGGGAAAAGTTATTAGGAAATAGGAGGAATGCATGAAAGGGGAGGAGAGGTTAGGGATTGTCTTTCCATTGGGAAGTTGACCTGAGACTCGTCTTATTCTTTATATAAGGAAATGGCATATGTAATGAATTTCACAAAATCAAGACACTGGGATAAAACTTCTAATTTCGTTCTTTAGTCTACTGGACTTTATATTATATAATGAAAATGGGTCCTCTCATGTTGAAGATTTGAATGCTATTGGGAAAACTGTTTTAAGCCCACTGCAAGAGGGAGACCTTAACATTTCATTTTCTCAAAGAGGCAGCAAATAATGAATGTATATGAATACAATAAACAATCTCAAAAAAATGATACAACTTTTATTTTCCATGGATTTTAAAGATACTTTTGCTACATAGTTTATGTATTCTATGAGATATTTTTTCATTTGTATGAAGTTCAACTTATACAATTTCAAGGTGATATGTTTGGTAGTGTATCTATAATCTTTTAAAAAGTTTAGAGTTTTTGGAATGTACAGTATATGAGGTAAAATCAAGATTACATTAAAAATTGTTTTCTCCTCTGCACTAATTTTGCAGTGAGGCTCAAATGGCAAGTACACTATTAAATGACATTTACTATCAAAAATAGGAGGTTCATTTTAATTACTATGAAAAACATAAGCCACTGTAACTTGTCACAGTGGCACATTTTACCATTTTAGACATTCGACTATATAGAAATCTCTGGGCTATTACACTCAAACTCATTTGTACTGCCAAATGTGGCACTTTAAAGAAGTTTCTAGAAAACAAACGCAATCACTGTTGTTTTGGGGGAGGGTCATTACCCTATACATAAGGGATCAGATTTAAATAAAATGTAAACATACAGTATATTATAGTGACAGGTCATTCTTACCACTCAGAAAGGCCAAGTTTATCCATTTCTTTTTTGAACAAACGTTAATGTTTTTTCTATAGCACAGATCATTTGACATAAAACAATTACAATACATGCCCATTCTATTATAAGAGAAATTCTTCAGAGATCTTCAAAGCACAAAACATACGTTCTTTTTTTCAAAGATTGACAGAGTGCTTAGTAATCACTAAAATGCTAACCTCAGCAACTAAAAATTAGTGATTCGCTATCCTAAAATTCAAATAATAAATTAAAAAAGCTAATTACAGGTGTTTTACAGATAACAGATGTGATAAAACAAGAATTTTAGATAGTTTCATAACAAACTATTATTACTGGCAGTCATTGACATCTAAGCAAGATGTACATTGTGATACTTGACAAAATTCAGTCTGATCATCCAATAACTCACAAATGCAAGCTCACAAAACATTAATGATTATGCAATTGCAAAGTGCTCTAATACGACATTAACCACATGCAATCAACAATTTGGAACAGTATCCAAACAGACATTATACATTAAACATTAGTTTTTCAAGAAAGAAAGCAGCTTGAAGTTTACTGGTGCAAATTAATTTTGTCTTCAGATTTGGTGCCCCAAACAAAAAGGTTAGGTTTGACTATGAACTCGGATGGTGGTGGCAGCAGTTATGGGAGAAGCAGCAAAACTTGTGGGAGTTCTTCAGAATTAGCCTATGCCAGATGGATGGAGTGAGTGTACGTATGCGATACATGTTTCTACCCTTGGTATTGTACAGTTTACATATATGCCATGTATGTACGCGTATGCACTTATACACGTACATACAGTTTAAGGGCTCACAAAACAGGGGCCAAATAGGCTTGAAATTCAGTTGATTTTTATGATTATTTTAAAAAGTAACTATCTAAAAGCCCTCTGTTCTTTTCCATGTTCTCAAGACCTAAAGAGGTACTTTTTGAGTAAACATTAAAGTATTTTTAGGCCAAGTAAACTGCCTGTGCTTTCTTTAAGTGACTTATCTGTGAAGTCATGAATATATACTTGTAATGAAGAACTCCACATTTATCAAACAAGAAGCTTTTTTCCATGCATATTCTTTCATCCAGTTTTTGTTAAGCCCCTCCAGTTACTCATCATAATCCCACTTACCAAATAAGTAAGACAAATGAGGAGGTAGAAATATAGCACTAGATTGCTTTCACAGCATCAGACTTTAACATTTTTATATAGTATGTTAGTGTAAATTCTAGTCATTCTGAATTTTTCACTTGCTAATAATCTTTAAAACAGATCAGGTTATTACTGTTACACTCATGCTGACTGGTCAAAATATCAATTATAAATTGTTGCCTCTTAGAAAGTCTGTTCTAGAAGAAGGCATGTTAAAAAAAAAAAAAAAATAAAAAAAGAGAGGGGGAAAGAAAAAAAGCCCTAACCAAAGAAAAAAATCAAACTTTGATACTTCTGTGGCTTGCATTCTAATAAAGTGCCAGCCTCTACCTAATGATATAAGCACTGAAAATGGCAAAAATGATGTGCTATAGTCTCAATGCCGGTGCTAAATGCCACTGTTTTTGTAAAAGCAATACAGAAATAATTTTAGTACATGACAAAATAAAATGTAATACAGCATTAAAAGATAAAATTGTATTTCACGTGATTACAAAGTACTGAATGATAAAGGCAATGAAAATGGAAAAGAAAGCGAAGAGCACAAGGATGACGGCAGCACACTGCTCATCACTAAGTGCCCGCCGGGTCCTTGCGCTGTCCACAGTGTCTCTGTTGGTGCTGGCTGGTGGCTCAGTCCTCTGAGAGATGAAGAGCACTGTGGTGCTGTAGGGCCCTACTAGGTCCTGGTGCCCCACAGGGTCTTGGCACTGGCGAATGGCACACACACGGAAGCGATATTCACAGTTCAGCTGAAGGCTGGAATACCGGAATGAAGAGTCGGGACCTTTGTAAATCTGTTAATAAAATATTAGAAGGAAGAATAATGTGTGAAGGTTGGATGGAAATGTGTTAAAATTGGCTGGTTTTGGAACGGTTCTTGACGTGAAAGTTAGTCAATGCCATTGATTTTACCTTTTAAATGACATTTAAACAATCCCTATTCATTAAAGTACTTATATGCCTGCTGTATAAGGGCAGGAGACATTTGAAACGTGAGGAGGTGACATCTACCCTCAGAGAACTTACAGACAAGTTAAAGAGTGCAGATGTGCCCCAAGGCAGCTAGAAAAGCACAAACAGCCCTCAGGCATTTCTTTGCTGTCCTCAAATGTAAGGAGTTAATTTTTTATAGAATCAGTCCATGAAAGCAGGGACAGTGTCTAATCTTACTCCCTGCATTGTATCTTTGTATGACAAATTTCCATACAGTTTCAAACACACCTGTTGAATGAAACAGGTGGTGAATAAGGAGAGCTTTCTATAGGTGTCCACGGCAAATCACTTCATTAACTTCAGAGAGTGGAGATTACTCAGAATCACAGAATAGGATCTTTTTTTTTTTTTTTTGAGACAGTCTCACTCTCTTGCCTGGGCTAGAGTGCCATGGCATCAGCCTAGCTCACAGCAACCACAAACTCCTTGGCTCAAGTGATCCTCCTGCCTCAGCCTCCCGGGTAGCTGGGACTACAGGCCCGTGCCACCATGCCTGGCTAATTTTTTCTACTTTTGGTAGAGAAGGGGTCTCACTCTTGCCCAGGCTGGTCTTGAACTCCTGGGCTCAAGTGATCCTCCCACCTTGGCCTCCCAGAGTGCTGGGATTACAGGTGTGAGCCACTGCGCCTTGTCCATACTCCATCCTTGAGCTTTACTCAAGTCACACTTGAGAGTTCATGTTTTAAGCTCCTCAGCTCCCAAATGACACTCCTTCTTTTTGGAAAATGTCCCAAAGTCCTGCTGGAATTAATCATTCATGTTTTATAAAGTAGGTTTTATCATTATTATGACCTTCTGTTTGGCTAAACAAAATGTCATGATTGTAAAATTTCTGCTTGCTTACTAGATTCTAAACAATTTTCTTGAAATTAGAATAGCAACTTATTAATAATGTAGCCCCCTCATAATTCTTTGTATGAAGTATTAAATACATGTTTACTGAATAACAAATTACAAATATCAAATTCCATGAATGAAATTGAACTCTTAAATGGCCTTCAAAGTTTTTGAATGTAACTTGCCAGTAAGTCGTAGAATTTTTGAGAGATTTAGATGAGCACATGTAGGATGAAGTTCTAAGGATACCAGTATTTTAAGTTTTACAGCGTGCTTACAATCTAAAGTAAGTGTAAGTGATGATAGGGCTAATTTAGCTTTTCAGTTAAATTAGAGTGAGCATTGCTGTTTCATGTAGTGACGTAAGCTTATTAAAATTCATATACTACTCAAATGTGGGGTCCCTACTTCCTTTAAATATGTAATATAATTACATTTTCTTTAATATTAATTTTGCTTCCTCCTTAGAAGGAAACCTGCTTATCTGTAAATTACATTTCAAATCTAATTATCATGTCAACTTGCAGATGGCTTAATAAAGAAAAACAATCACATGCCAAATTTAATCTGACTCTTTGGACCTTTTGTAATTTCAGTTAAGATAATATATTTCTATACTTAAAACTTGGAAGAAAAAATTATATTATAAACTATTCATCTCAATACTGGAATAAAAAAGATAAATGATTGATTTCCTAGTGGGAAAGGAAAATTTAAAATAAGATATAATGAGAACAAACCCAGCTTAAAAGCCCTCAAAATCAAGGTTATAATGAAAAGGAAAGATCAGATGAAATGTACGGACGTTAGGCTTTGGAGTCATATAAAAGCTTATTTTTTACAAAAGCTGTACCAAACCTGCAACTCCTCAGTCCATCTGACTAATTGTTATTCATCCTCTACCAGGAAGCTATCTCTGAAATCTCTCAGCCAAGAAAGTGACACTTCTAGGTTTTCACGATAACTGTATCTACTGCCACATTTATAGCACTGTATTATGACTATAATTATTACTGAAAAATCTGCCTTATTGGTCTTTCTGGTTCCGCCCTTGTCTCACTCTAGTTTCAACACTGTAGCCAAAATGACCTTGTGTCTGATCACATGACTACTCTGGTCAAAATCCCCCACTGGGTTCTCATTCCACAGGGAGCAAAAGCCACAGTATGGCCTGTACTGCCCTACCTGATCTCCATACCACCTTCACCATCAACTACCTGACCCCATCAACTCTTCCCCTTGCTCCTTCCACCCCAGCCATAATGGCCTCCTTAATGTTAATTAAATTTAACAAGCATGCTCCTGCCTCAGGTCTCTTGGAACACTCTTTCCCCCACATTCACTTCCTTTGGGTCTCTGTTCATATACCACATGATTGCCTTAAATGAAATAATACTCGTTGCTTTCTCCTCTAGTATTCCCTATTCCTTTTACCCAGTTTTATTTTTTCTCTATTGCATTTATAACTATCTAACAATATATTGATGTGTTTATTTGCGTTTAGTGTCTCTTTTTCCACTAGAACGTGAGCTCCCCGGAGGCAAGGACTTTTTTGTTCAGTGCTGTATCCTGAGTGCCTAGCACAGAGTTCAATGAATACTTGTCAAATAAATGAGTAAGTGTAGTTCAAGTGTAGTTACATCCACAAGATCTTGAATCCTGAGATCTCTGGAACATAGTACATATTGAACAAATGTTTCTGAATTAGAAAGGTAAAGATGTTGACTATCTTGCATTGAAAATATATGCAAATTTAAAAAGGGTAAAAATATATAAACAAGGGCACCACAAAATTATATCTTTGGACATACCTGTTTGAATTCTGAATCTTTTCCCACCATAACCTGAAGACTGTAAATAACTGGATCACCTTTCATTGGCTGTAAACACTCCCATGTAATTTCACAAATGTGATCATTTACTTTCTCTATTTTGGGGGCTGTAGGGAACAAACATAAATAAAATCTGTTCACTTAATTTTTAGCTTGGCACATTACGCAGAAACACCACACAGAAATCAAAATCAATAAACCTTTAAAATCTAGTTATAAACTTGACATAAATAGCAGTGAATTTTTGAAATTTGCATACAAACAGGTTAAAATCGGCACTCTTTTTAAAGCCAAAAGACACTAAACTGGATGAGGAAACAGAAAAATAACTCAGTGGAACTCATCAATATTATTATAAACACTATTCAAGAAGAGTTCGGCTAACTATGGATCTGCTTAACAAATGATACATTCAAGTATATGATCTAGGTACGGTTCTAGAAGTCTTTGTGATTAGTCCTCAGAGTGAATGAACTTTGGTCTTTTTGGCTAAATATATAATCCGCGCTAGGGTCATTTTAAATAAGAATCTCTCTAAAGTTATTAAATAATTTAAAAAAATATACGAATCTGTGTACATATATGTACATGCATGTAAATTTGACTGAAAAATCCAAGGTAACTAAGAATTTGTTTCACTTAACAACTAGGCTCTTCCCTTGAAATTGGAATGAGATAGCAACAACTCAAAATATTTAAATAATTAGAGTTTGTGATTTTTTTTTATAAGTAACAGCAGAAACAGCAAATGAATTTATTAGAAAATCAGCCTACCTATTCTATTTAGTATTTTTATGTTCGATTGTTAAAAAGGTAAGTGACAAAACCATTACTTGTCTGAGTATCAATATGCTAGATAAAACAGCCTTTATTATTGAGTGAAACTCTCTATAGGTGGTCTTGCTTATATGATTTTTTTATAATATAACAGTTGGACATACACTGGATGCTAAAATTTAATAACGGTAAACAAAAAATTTATGAAAATGCATTTAAATATTTTATTATACAAGAAAATAATTTTAGGATGTATAACTTACCTTTCAAGGCAGCTGGGACAGATTTTGGGGTAGTGAAAATATATTCTTGGGAGAGGGGACCCTCCCCGGCTTCATTACAAGCTTGAATACAGAATTTATAGGATGTTGACTCATTAAGTCTTTGTACTTTGTATGTATGGCATGGTCCTCTGTATAAGGATACAAACCTAAAATGGAAATAACTCTTTAGTAAATAAACCTTAGACTATCTTATGAAAAATGTTTTAAGAAACTGCTAAAAAAAATAGAGTTGGGGACATTATTTGGGAGTAATAAGTCACCCCCAAAATTTAATGCAGGAACTATTTGTTACTTCAAATAAATATGTTTTTCATCAGATGATGAAAATCACAGATTTGGTAAATTTCCCAAATCGACGTGGTTTCCTGAAAGACTGCTGCTAAATTTGTGTCCAACCCTCAAAATTGTTCCTTCTCAGTCTTCTGGTACAGCTTTGTTTTTGAATGCTGTCTTTTAATGTATACTTTTTTTTTTTTGAGACAGGGTCTCATTTTGTTGTCCTGGCTAGAGTGGAATGGTATCATCGTAGGTCCCTGTAACCTCCAAATCCTGGGCTCAAGCAGTCTTCCTGCCTGAGTCTCCAGAGTAGCTGGGACTATAGGCGTGTGCCACCATGCCTGGCTAATGTTTTCTATTTTTAGTAAAGATGGGGTCTTGCTCTTGCTCAGCCTAGTCTCAAGCTCCTGAGCTTAAGTGATCCTCCCACCTCAGCCTCCCAGAGTGCTAGGAATGCAGGTGTGAGCCACCACACCTGGCTTAATGTATACATTTTTAAAGATATTCAGAATGTCACAATTTTCATTATGAATTATTCCTAACAAAAGTCACATTCATATAATTTGCCAGCAACAGCATGGACTGAGCTAAGAGATTAAGTTTCCATTTTAATTTTGTTTTAACTGGAAAAGAGAATTCTTAATTCCCAGGCATAATTTTAGCTGACTTGGTGATGTTTCCTAGAGATTTACAAAGCACTATGAGAGAATATATAATTTCCAATAAATTATTCACCTGAACTGGTCAATGAAGTTTAACATCATACACTTTTCTCTTAATATGTTATCCATAAGTTGAATGTTTCCCAATATTTTTGATTGACTGTTTTAATGACCCGAAGTAATAGTATTTCCAAGAAGCAGTAATTGGATAAGTCTTGCCTTTTTAATCTCTGAAATATTTTCTTTTAATGACAAGAAAAAAACCAGTGGTAATACCACTGTTGAAAAAAGCTGGAACATGGCTGGGTGCGGTGGCTCATGACTGTAATCCTAGCACTCTGGGAGGCCGAGGTGGGCAGATTGTTTGAGCTCAGGAGTTCGAGACCAGCCTGAGCAAGAGCGAGACCCTGTCTCTACTAAAAAAAATAGAAAGAAATTATCTGAACAAGTAAAAATATATAGAAAAAATTAGCCGGGCATGGTGGCACACACTACTCCAGAGGCTGAGGCAGAAGGATGGCTTGAGCCCAGGAGTTTGAGGTTGCTGTGAGCTAGGCTAACGCCACGGCACTCACTCTAGCCCGGGCAACAGAGTGATATTCTGTCTCAAAAAAAAAAAAAAAAAAAAGCTGGAACAATGACAAAATCCATGGTCAGGGAACAGAGCATTCTGATACCCCCACAGCAAGTGTAAATAGTTGTGAAAAATCAAAGGGAAGAAATGTAACCAAAGATATTAATTTGATTCAATTTATTAAATTTACAATATCATAAAAGGTTTTAATTTCTTTATTTTCATAGTCAAAGGCCACAAGCCTTACTCATATCCTACAATAATTCTCTAGATGCTAGTATTAAGTTTGAAGTTCTGTAATAGAATTTATATCTAATAGAATTTTTATTCTATTATCTTTCAACCAAACACTAATTAGACCTATTTTCTCCAGTAAGCCTTCTTGCACTACCCTAAATGTAAATGCTAGAAAGAGGATGAAAAGATGTAAAGAATTCACCCAGTAATAGTAACATATATTAAAGATAAATGGCTACACCAAAAACCCATGGCAAGGCAAAGAACATCCTTCTAGAGATAAAGCTACAAAGAGTACATAAAATTCTGCCAAGAACAAAGGCTAACATTCACAGACACACAGATTTCAGGAAATGATCAATACTATTTGTTCTGTGTAATGTTCTTACTGGTGATACAGTATGCAAAATTATTTTGTATGTTATTTTATGCCATTGTTGAATACTCGGCTAAGATACAAACATAACACAAAAAACAAAGTAAACCTTGGAAAAAACTGTTACTAAGAAAACCTTGGGAAAAACTGAATCCATCAGATATGCAAATTGTTTCTAATAAATTGAGTGAAAAGAAGAAAATTAAAATTCAAAATTCTTATAATATTAGAAGATTAAGAGCTATGAAGGTATCATTTATATGGGACATAATTTGAATAAACAGTACTGGTTGGCATTTAAACAATTAATGTTATAAATATTTTGAGTAACACTATAATTCAAATGCATGATTTAGTGGGGTAGTATATGGCATGGTATGTAGGAAATGTACATATGTATGAAAATGTTAAAGATAGAGGCATAGAAAAGAACTTGAATGACAGGGACATTAGCAAAGGGACTACATAATTAATCAGAATCTAATGAGATCTGAAAGCGAGGGGCTGAATTGTATTCACTGAGAGTGCAGGTCCTGTGTCAGGGGTGTGGAGGAGGCTGAGACAATCCCTGCCCTCAAGGATCTCAGAGGCCTTAAGCCAACCACAAACATTTGCTGTAAAATTTTGTCCGGTTGGGAATAAACATTTAAGAGTTAATTTTTAGGCATTATTAGGTCTCTTTTACTATCATAAAGAGATGGGTTAGGGAAGAGAACCAAAGAATAGCCCATTTAATTTTTTCTCTTGGTATTTCACAAATTATAAACAGATTGACATTGTCTTCTGATGTTTAAAAAACAGTACGCTTAAAAATCATTTCTTATGACAATCTTAACTCTGTTTTGGAAAACTTATTTACTTCTATAGTTTATAGAAAATTTATATATAATACTTAAGACCTAGGAAACTATGTAAAGAAGCAATTAAAACATTTAAAAAACCTACCTTCCATTTTTATCCTCCATCTGAAGGTGGTACTGAATAGAATCTGTTGACAATGTCTTTGGGGTTCCTTCTCCCCATTTCAGCTTAAGGTTCTGGTGGCTAAAGGCAACACATTCCAGACGAGGTGGATCAGGAGGGAAAGGCTTAGTTTTTAATTTTATCATATGGCTGAAAGGACCAGCTCCAAGGCTATTCAAGGCTTGAATTCGTATTCTAAGTGCCACATTAAAAAAAAAAAAAGTTTAGGTTTAGTTGCAGACTATTTTATTAAAGTGTCTCTCTGGTCTAGCAAAAATTAACATAGTTATTAGAGTGTACCTGTATGTTGTATCTGGTTGCAAATTGTCTATAATATAGCTTGTGACCTTTCCCACTGTCAAGGGCTGTTTATCTCCAAAGTCTATGCTGTAGGCAAGGATTTCTGAACCATGGTCACAAGGCTTTTCCCAGCTTACTGCAAGGCATGTAGAAGGTGAATAATAGGGATTTTCTATATCATCATCACTTATTTCTTGAAGACAAGTCACAATAGCAGGAACTGATGGTGGAGTCACACAGGCTACCACTTCACTGAAAGGGCCTGCACCCACAACACTCAGAGCCTATAAATTAACAGAGCCTCCAAGTTAACAAAGACATGACCAGGAAAATGCTAACGAAACATAAAACTCTAGATATTTTAAGTGACAAGGCACTGATCACCTTTACCTGGACTCTGCAATAATAGGTAGTTGCTGGTGAAAGTCCTTTTAATTCATAACCGAGACCAGGCCCACAGTAACATATCTGCATACTTCCTTCAACTCCTCCCCACTCTAATCGATACTCAGTGACGTCTGTTCCATTACTCAAAGGAACCTTTAAATTCAGAAAAGGATAAAGGTCTTAGTCTTGACATTGAGCAAGTGGCTTTTGGACAAAAATGTTCTTTATCTGAGCACATTAAAAACAGGATTGCTTTTGAATGCCTTTAAAACATTTAAGCACAATCAAAAGGTTCAATCTTACATTTTTATTCATTAAGACTATCTGAATTTAAGATTGGTCAAAAAATATAACTTTGAATCAGAGGTAGAAATATGACTAAGAATAACTTTTTGTATTTTAAGGTAAATATGCTTCAAAATAATTCTATTAAGTAATATAAAATGTTAAACCACACAAGGACATTTTCTTTGTTAAATTTCAAAGGAAACTGAAAATGTAATTATCATTACTGATTATTATTATACATAGTAAGTACACTAGAGATAATAAATATAAGAGAAACAGTATTATACTAATTCCCATGAATATTTGTTCTGAACATTAAGCTTACCAGTGGCTGAAATCTCAGTACTGAGACAAAGCCTTTGATAAAAATACAAAGCACATCATGAACATGAGTCTAAATACTTGTAACGCAAATATACTTTACACAAATGCTTCAAAGATAAAAAAGAATTCACTTTATACCACGTGAATTTAACTAGGATTTACTCTTCATATAATTTAGGAAGCTAAAATGAATAGTATCTTTATTCTTTTATATAACTAATTCTAATCACTTAAGGAAGTAAATATAAGTCAACGGAAATTACAATACCTCCCAATTCACATGTGCACAAGTTGCAGATCTGCATGTCACTTGAGGGGGCTTGCACTGATCTGGCGGCCCAGGGGCTGTAGTAACATCATATTTTTCTGAAAATGGTCCAAACTAGAAAAAGAAATATAACCAGTGTTTTCATTTCTCACCCTTAAATGCCCACTGACTGCATACAACTTCATATTTACAGATTCATTAATAATTAAGTATATTTTCCCTGTACTTCAAGATTAATTTGGTCAAAATATAATTCTACAAGCATTCATAGAAAGTAAAAATATTTAATAATCACAGAAGTGATGGTGTGAGAAATTTTAAAGTTTTATTTACTATAGTTTCTTTTGCCCCTTATTCCTTCATGAATTGGTTTTTGTAAGAAGGGCAGGAAATCAGGGAATTAGATAGGTGGAATAAGTCAGAAGAAATGTGAGGAGTGAAGAAATGGATACCAATTAAAGGCATGGGAGATGGTAGGCATAAATTATTATTTTTTATATTTTACAATTTCTTCTTAATACTGAGGTATTACATTCTATATCAAATTTTACCAATATGCTGTTCTATAAATTTATGTTTACTTTATACCATAATTGGATTTTTCTGTTTTATGCTAAAAAGCCCACTCTCTCATAAGTACTTTTAGCATATATTACCTGGAATATAAAAAATTTCATTCAGTGTTGGCAAACTCTTTGCCCTGAGATAGAAGAATTACAGAAATGTCTAGTGGTCAATTTTCTCAAGCTAATGAACAAAACAAAAACTCCAATACATTGGAATTTTCACTTAACAGTGGCTTATCACTACACTTATCAGAAATAAACCTACTTGCTATTGCACTGTATTGGGTGGTTTTGTCAAATGCCCATCTTTAAGAGCTATGTCGACTTCTAAGAAAACTGTATGGGAACATTCAGTTGTTAACAAAATTTAATATTAAAATTAGTCAAAGTTATTTAAATTATTGTTAATTCAGAAGACATGTATTAATCATGCATAAAAACATCTTTTATTTTAATAAATAACAGTGGGCTTACCAAAGGGTAGGGATTTTAGCGTATCAAGTTTTATACATATTGGTGATAAACCATAAGAAAGTGAAACCAGCTATTCAATCTAACCCATTAGGCCCTAAAAATAAAACTATAATATTTTAATAATAAAAGTTAAAAAAATTTTTCCAAAAGAAGTAGTTCACTCCTTGACCATGTTTATTTATTCAGAGTACCAGTGATTTTAGTTTAATAAGTGCTTCATTTTTCCTGTAAATCTGATGCTGCACAGGGAAATTTATCCAAGTTTTTATCATCAAAATATCATCAATTTCTCAGGCTAATAATATTGCGAATGCAACTGTTTTATAACAAACACAAAGTAAAAAAAAAAAAAAAATCAATGCTACTATTTATGGCAAAGAGAAACAAAAGTAAATTTTGAAAGGATGTTTCCTTTTATTTCCAGTACTAATTTTAGTTGGATTTTAAGTGAAGTTTTCAACTCTCCTGAACCTTGAACTTGGCCATGAATCCACAGTATTAATGTGGTGAATACAGCTAAACTATATACTAAATAATCAAAATAATCAATTATAACTACTATTGCTCTTGAAGACTAATCTAATGAAAAAAGTATTAGATATGGTATAAAAATACAGACAAATCTGTACTAATCTCACATCTATAAATAACAAAATTAAAACATCCAGCTTCCTTCTAGAAACAGTTTCATCTACGTAATTATAAATATTAAGGACTCTTGCATTTTATTGACACAAGATGGGTTCACTTTGATGATATCGATTTTAAAATTTATATAATAATGTCTAAAAAAAATCCTTCCACAAAATTGATATAGTTTAAAACTATACACTAATCTATAAATCTCAGAAAATGGCAAAAAAAAATCTTAATAAGATCACACATAGAAAACAAGAAATGTGATTTTATTTAAGGTAATACTGGGCTATTTCGCAAATCACCACTTCAAATATTTTATACTGCCTCATAATATTAGTTTCTATCACATTCACAAAGAATTTTTTAAAAAAATACTAAGCGTTTAACATCTTCTTTTTATTTTATTCACATTTCTATTATATTTCATGGACTCACAGTAACTATATCCAAGTAGAAGCAATGGGGAAAAAAAAAAAAAAAAAAAAACATAGCTACAGGAAAGTGCCAGACAATCTGCTTTAATTTCACATAAATACCACCTAAAAATCCTGGACAGCAAATTTACAAAGCAGAGCAAAATGCTGATATAATGTGCCTACTTTGTGAAAAGTAATCTTGAGATAATCTTGTAAATACTTGTTTCATGTCAAAAAAAAAAAATCAATGAACTATGGCAGAGTTGCTAGTTTTAGTTCAAAAAGTTCTTAATTTAAAACAACATTTTTAAAAACTTGATCATTTAGTTAAAAATTAAAATTCCAAATAAAAGTGTATCATTTAATAGTTTCGACTTACAGACTACCAGTGGCAGCAAATGATTTACAATAATAAATGTATACAAAAAAAGTATCTACAAATAAAGAGTACTGTTACACATGAACAATAACCTGGTAAAACATATCAATCACACAGATAATTCTGTTTAGTTCATAGAAAGGGCAACTGGGTGATAGAAATTTGAGGTATAGCTCAACTATTTATAACTGAAGTATTGATTCTGTTCCTCAAGTTCCAAAGGGGTAAAAAAAAGTTTTACATGACAAATGTCATGGCTTTTCCACCCCCTTTTTTGTGGGGCCAAGTTAATTCATGTCAACAACAAAAAAATAAGGAAAAGCTTCACAATTCTAGCATGGTTTGATGGTTTCCCATTTAAAATAAAACTGCAAATGGTATATGTATAGTAGTTATCTCTAGCAGACATAAATTATATCTTAAAATCTATTATAGAATAGCTTTAGAAGGGTCTAAAATGTATACTTTCTGGAAATACAGAAAGGAAATATTTACTTAAGGTGATTTTGACAAATTATCACAAACCTGAAAATATAAATTAAGGTATTAGTAACTAAAGGTGCTATCCCATCACTTAAGCCTAGGAGTTTGAGGTTGCAGTGAGCTATGACTGCATCGCTACACTCCCCACTGGGCAACAGAGGGAGACCCTGTCTCCAAAGAAAAAAAAAAAAAGCTATCCCAGCGATGCCAGTGTATTGCAGCCTTACGAGGCTGACAAGATGACTTCACATAGAAAGGAATGACTTGTGTGAGAACTGCCACCAAAGTATATAAATTTGACATATCAGGAATTTAAAAATAAGTTTACAGATATAAACACAGAACTCAGTTGGACAATAGGATTTGAAATATGGTACACTTCACTAAAATCTGAAATAATGTGGAGGACAAATGTGTCAGTTTAATTTTGTGCAATTTTAATTACAGAAGAGTTCAAAGAAACAGAGTGTTACTCAATTGAGGTAAGGAATTATTGCTTTGTCCTTTGGGAACCTGCTTTAATGCAGAGAGACGAGAGGTGTCATGGCGGAGTGGAAAGAACTTTGGCTCTGGAGTCTGGCACACCTGGGCTTGTGGCTTATCTCTACTACTTAGTAGTTTGTGTGACTGAGGGCAAGATATTAATATTTAGCTTTTCTGAGCCCTAGTTTCCTCAGCTGTAAAATGGAGATCTATTTTGTCCATTTTATGGAGCTGTATGGAAGCATAGACATTATTTAAAAACCCATACGAAACCAGAAATGTTTGAAATATAAGTTTTTTTCCTTGGGAAAAAAATGAATCATAATTAGTTGCCAACTGAAAGTAAATCCAGCATATAGTCAGCCTCAAAAAACTTAAGTATTTATGATCTTGCTTCTACTCTTAAAATGACTAAGTAGACCCTATTAGCACTGCCTAAAGGATAAACTTTAGCCCAAATGAAGTCCAAAGTATCACAAACTCTAAGTGGAGTTAGAAAATACTGAGATTCCATAACAGTTAAGTTATGGAATACACTGGCTTCTCTCTTATTTATAAATGTAAGCTTATTAAAAATTATAAAATTTGGAGTCACATGTTGAAAGCCAAATGGTCACATAATGGGTGTGATGACATTTTAAAATGAAAAACTATTGTGATAATAATTAAATCAGCATGGTCTTACCCCCATTTTGTTAGCTGCACGCAGTCTGAAGCTGTATGTCTTTCCAGGAAGAAGGTTGCTCACTGTACATTCTACTTCAGTACCTTGGTAAACGTCTCTGGGTTCATCTTTTTCTGCAGGAGACATTTCCACACCATAACAGGAAATGGGTGATCCACCATCAGCCAGAGGGGGTACTAAAGGTAGAAAGATTTATGTAATTTAACAAGATGAATACTTTTAGTTCTAATTTAATTATAATTCATTACCAAAATGGAAATTACCCCATCGTAACTGTATTTCTTTTGCTCTGGGTCTACCCTGTAATCTGGGAGGGAGGCACGGGCCAGGAGGCACAGCTGGAGTCTGCACAAGCAAAGATTCAGAGACCTGCCAAAACAAAAGCAAAAGCAAAACAAAAATGCCCTGAAACCAAATAATCAGATTGCTTTTAGTAAAGAAAAATAATACAAAACACAAACATTGCACCAATAATTTGAAACTGTATTTTATTATCAACTGAAAAGGAAAAAAGTTCTAAATAAAATCAAAATTCAATCAAATCATTAAAACTCAAAATTTTCATAGACAAATAATGACTATGCAACTACTATATATAAAGCAAGTTACTGCAAAAGGAACCCCAACAAACTCTTTCTTTTCTTTCTGTAATTAAAAAACAAAAAACCAACTTCCAATACAACTCAATAGGCAATACTTTTGATCTTGTCCAAAGGGATCAACAAATCTCTTCTAAGGAGTGATGTTTTAACGTTCTTTAAATGTTGTTTGCCTTATTTTCAGGAGGTTTAGTGTATTTTGGCGACTTTACTATATTTTTAACCTAAACACTGATTTATTTATGTTATTTTTAGAGGTGAGGTCTCACTATGTTACCCAAGCTGAAGTGCAGTGGCTATTTCCAGGTGCGATCAAGTGCACTACAGCCTCAAACTCCTGGGCTCAAGTGATCCTCTTGCCTCAGTTCCTGAGTGGCTGGGACTGTAGGCACATAGCACCATGCCTGGCTGATTTATTTACTTAAAAATAATCTTTTCTTCTTCTTTTCCACATAAAAATAATTCTAAAACTACATAGGCTTTTCCAGGTATTTGGCATCTTTCTAGGTATATGGTATTGCTTTTAGTTTCTATGCTATTATTTAAAAAAAAAAGTCTTTTAGTTTTATTTTAAAGATATTCTCTTAAAAACACTGACACAAACTCAGTGCCATATTCCCTACCTGCATGGTAGTAAGGTTTACACTTAACATTCTTTTTAAACACCAACAAAATATGTGGTCATCATCTTATTCAGAAAGTTATCATATACTGGAATGCTGTATTAGAATAACAGGATTGTGTGTGTGTGTGTGTGTGTGTGTGTGTGTGTGTGTGTGTGTTTGTATATGGTTGCTTTTCTTAAATCCAGGCAGATTTTTTTACTGAATAAAATGAAGCAACTGGATCTCAGGCCAGTTGAACAAGACTCACATTCAGTTTCACCATACTCACATTTTTCAACAAATTGCTTACATTTCATTTTTTCAAAAAGAATACTTGCATTGTATTAATGCAAGTATGAAAAATAATTTTGAAAAATTTTGAAAAATAATGTTATGAATGCTCAAAGAAATCAATCTTGGTTAAATTTATTAAAAAAAATCACTCCTATTAAAAAACATACCTCTCTAGAACACTATAACTGTCTTACATATAAAAATGGCACATTTTAAGTCCATTTTGGTTACTGGGTCTCTAATAATAAAATAATGGCCAACTTTTCTGAAATAAGTAAATATCAGAAACTAGTTTAAACAGTAAATGGTATTTCATAGTTTGTCCTGATACACAGTTGATGGAATAGTAAATCAGTCTACAATTATTTTATTTCTATTTCTGCTTAGTACGGTTATTAAGCATCATCCTAAAATTAATCTTTATACTATATTCTTCAATGTTTTCATATATTTGTTTTTCCAAAACTAAATACCAATCAGACAATACATATTCACTGAACACTTATTAAGAGCTAAGTATCACATTAGAATATTCTGGTCACTATAAAATTGACCACCCAGGTTATAGAAATTACTTTTCTACATTTGTGGATACATTTCAATATTTGAAGTGGCATCTGGTGATCTCATCCCATTTGGCCAAGTTAAAAAAAAAAAAAAAAGAGAATTACCGCACTCTGTCCTCCATCACTGATGCAGTAAACTCGTAAACGATAGAAACAGCCCGGATTCAGTCGATCACAGAGATATTCCCTGGTAGCGCCACTGTATATCATATCCCATTTGTTTCCTGTAAGGTTAGGAATTGTGTTCAATCATCTACAAGGTAATGTTTAACGTTTTGGTATCATGGACACGGCAGGTATCCTAGCTTCACTAAATAAGTGTTTATGTAATTTGTCACAAACAATTTAAGCTTGTTTCGGTTTCCTGGAAATGATCTACTTTTCTTTATGTGGGCAGCTTTCTAGACAAATCTGCATGGCTTTGTGGAAGTGAAATATCTCTGTAACTCTTTACAGACTTTGGCCTAGATTGATAATTTGCTTTTAATTAAGCATTTTAAATGTGTTTACTGATCCAGTAATAACATTATAATACAGAAAGAGCAGAAAGAACTAATACTATAGGAAGTTTAGTCTTAATTAAAAGACATCCTTATTTTTTTGCAGTAAATAGGTCATTTCATAGAAATAAAGACTATTAAGTGTGGGATTCAAGAATAAAGTTCATTAGTCATAAATTTATTACAAAAACTAGTAAAATGTGAGTTACATTTTAGAAGATAATACTTCTCTGATACATCTGGATATAAATCTAACAATAAAAACCAACCTTCAGAAGACTTCATAGTATCTAATGACTTAGTCTAGATACACAGGGACTGAGCAATGTAAACAAATGAGAAAAAAACCATCTAAATGTAATAATATAGGTGTACAGCAGTTTTACATTTGATTAACTGTATTTATGGAAATAATTTAAAGTGGATTATAACAGGCAAAATCCTGACTGCTACAAACAAAGGAAAAAAAAAAAAATCAAGGACAGCCCAAAGTGAAGTAAACACCTTTCATGGTAGCATATGAAAAGAGGAAAGAAAAGATTAATGTAAAATGTACAGTCATGAAGGGTAGAACCAGACTGGCTGGAATAAATCTAACAATTTTTAATTTAATTAAAAAATTAAATAAAAATTTAATTTTTACCGTTAGAACCTTCTGCCATCTCCACTACATATTTATTGATGGCTGCCCCTCCACTGTCTTTTGGTGGATCTATTCAAAGAAGCAAAAGTGGTATAAGGCAAAGTACACACAACATAAAAATGACAGAAAATTCTATAAACAGAATACCAAACTAGGATTGTTTAACAAGAAAAAGGAATCACCTGCAACTCTTTCTTATTAATACCAGTACCTAATTACTCTATGCTTTTGTCACCTGCTTTTCACTTAATTTACCATATTTTTCCATGTTTGTAAACATGGCTGTCTATAACAATTTTTTTTTTTTTTAAACAACGAAGTCTTGTTCTGTAACCCATGCTGGAGTGCAGTGCTATGATCATAGCTCACTGCAGCCTTGAACTCCTGGGCTCAAAGGATCCTCCCACCTCCCACCTCCCACCTGTAGAGAGTGGGTGTCGCTATGCTGTCCAGGCTGGTCTCAATCTCCTGGCCTCCCATCTCAGCCTCCCAAAGTAGTGGGATTACATACAGGCGTGAGCCACTGCACCTAGCCTTCATAACAATTTTTAATGGCTGCACAATATTCCATTCACTTTAAAGTTATTTGAAACTTTTGGATATTTTATAAATATCACTGAAGTATTTTTATTGATCTGAATTCTTCAGGCAAGAATCAAATTTATATGATCTTTTTCATTAACTAGTATATAAGCAGGTGTTCAATAAATGAATGACTGATTTTCATTTCTCATGAAAGCCAGATGACCCAGCTATAAGTTTAATAGTCTTACATTTCATACAGTGCTGTCCCTGCTAATAATCTTAGTGGATCCCAAGCTCCTCATGTATCAAATCTGAACCTAGTATGTATGAGTACAAAGCTTTCCACAAAAAAGAACCCCAATGAATGACTCTCATATTTCTTATTGGACTGACTTAAGTTAACAAATTTACTCAAATATCTTAAAAATTATCCTTATATTCAAATTATTTTAATCAAATACAAAAGTAATAATACATAAATATGCATAATATCTTACCCCAAGTTATTTTAAAACTGTGTGAATGTATCTTTCCTTTAACTGAAGGCTTTACAGGTACTCCTGGTTTATCAGGGCAGGTACTAAATTCTACTACTTCACTTGGATTACTTTTGCCTTCTGAATTGTAAGCAATAACCTGTGATGAGAACACAAAGAAATAAAATAATGTGTTTGATACCTAATGATATTGGCTTAATGACAAAGCAATGAGAGATAAATAGGTACAATCTAATAATAAAATATGTTTTCAGACTGTGATGGCTTGTTTCTTTGAGAATTGCTTGTCTTCCATAGGGACTTGGCATATATGGAGAGTATGGAAGTATACACTGCTTTTAGAGTTAGTTCTGGGAATACAAGTATAAGATTTTGATATTAAATAAGAATCATTAAAGGAATAAGCTATAATCTGGTGATTCTTGATGGGCTTTAGGCTTGCTTTACTTATTCTTTTCATATTCTTCAGAGGTTTAAAAAGATGTTCACACATTCATTGAATCTCTTTTCTTCAAAAGGTGAAGCTTAATATCCCCCTTCCCTTGCATGGGAGTTACACTTAATGAATCACTCTAACAAATACAATGTAGCAGAAATGATAGTGTGTGTAACTTCCCTACCCTATGGAGGAGAAGCCCACATGGTATGGAACTGAGGGCTCCTGGCAACAACAATGTGAGTCAGCTCTGAAGCAGACCCTTCAGTCCCATCCAGCCTTCAGATGACTGCAACCCCAGTTGACATCTTGATTTCAATAGCAGGCAGAGAGACTTTATTACTTCTCAGCTCAGAAATTGCAAATGGCTTCTTCTCTTACTCAAAATAAAATCTAAATTCTGTATCATGGTCCACAAGGCCCTATGTGATTTCACCCCTAATTTTCTCTTCAAATTGTACTCTAGAGTCTTTACGCTAGCAGTTATTTCCTCTGCCTGGAATGTTTTGCTTTCTGATCTTGACATGCAACCTCCTTGTTATTCAGATCTGTTTAAATGTGATTTCCAAGAAGACTTCCTTGATTACCCCTTCTCTATCACCTTACCTTATTTTAATTTGACTGCATTGAATTTAGCACTATCTGGTATTTGTTTGCTTGTTTATTGTCATTCGCCCTGTTAGAATCAGCTGTTTTGGTCACTGTTGTATTCTTAGCGTTTAGAATAGTGCTTAGCATAGAGCAGATGCTCAGCAATTACTGGTTGAATGAATGACACATAGATGGGGACTATGACACTACATGACACTAGGATGAGGATCTCAGTAAATCTACCACCCTAAATAACTCATAAAGCCCATGAGAGCTCCGTAAAATATAGTCCAATTGTTCAATTTTGCTCAAGCTTCCTTAGTCCTCTCACATATTCAGATGGATTTTCAGGATATCTTTTCTCACTCTGCTGCTTTACAAATGAAACTACAAAAGGTTTAAAATACTTCTCAGTGTTGTACATGGCATCTACTTAAATCTTGTAACTAGAAGAATAGTCTCTCTAGAATAAAAATAATAAACTAAAAAACAAAAAGAAAAAAAAAAAGAATAGTCTCTCTAAAACCCATAAAAATTTGCTTATGTTTTTAAGGCTATATACTTCAGCACTGTCTCCTTTTACTGTAGAGTACCATTTTCAGTTAGCCATAAAGGTAATTAAAGGTATAAAGCCATATAGATAATCTTTTCCTCCCCAAATTTATAAGTAATAAAAATCTTTATTCAGTGCCTATCACACAGGGAGCACGGTGCTAGGAACTCTAGGTATAATGCAGTTCTCACCTTCAAGGAGTTTAGAATCTTTATGTAGAAGACAGGCAATATAACATATCAAAAGAATCGGGCCGGAGATTACTAAGGCCTGAAATGGTTCAGGAAGCCTTTGAAATGGCAAATGGAAGTGATGTGGGGTCTTCTTGGGCAATAGCAATGAAAGGGGAAGCTTGGTAAGAGAGAAAACAGGAAGCCCTGAGCATAAGAGCGGAAGTGAATAGTAAACAGTGAGCTGTGCTCAGGGAAGGATAAAGAGTTAATCATTCTGGTGAGGTAGCCAGTTCAAGTATGGAGTAAAAGGCAGTAAGTTTAAACGGAATGGGAATATAAAGAGCTATATATCAAATTAAGGAAATTGTTTCTTAGAGGGAAAGCTGTTTTTCAGAAAGATTTTTAGGTATAAAATAGACCTTGGATTGGAAGCTGAGAAAAGAGTCTGAAAGCAGTTACACACAGAACATATTTGGAGATTTAGTATTCTTCAGTACAGAAATGACAGCTGATATAAGGCAAAGAGATGATATATTCAAGGGAGAGAGGGATATACCAAGATGAGTTAAGGACTTAGCTAGGGCACACTTAGATTAGGGCAGAGGAGAAAGGAAGACACATCACAAAATGACACTAGACAAAATGAGAAGTAGGAACATGACTATGTGCTGTCACAGATGCTGACATATAAGTAAATTTCAAGGATGTAACAAAAGAGAAGTTGACAAATACAGATACCAGCTGTTCTTATTTCTCTCCATCTATGAAAAGGCCTCAAAAACAAGGAATAAACAGAAGCGAAGTATCTAAAGGTTCCTAGCTCAAGGTGCTCAGATCTTGACCTTTAGAAGTCTTGCTACTTGAAAAATTATTTTTCAGGAAATTCAGGAAACAAGGCATCAGCTCTCCAGGGGCCCAGAGTTATAGGAACTGGCCATTAGCCTCTGTAGTCTTTCATCCTTTCTTAAAAAATTTGGACACCAGGTCCTAGCCCAGCCACCAGTGAATAACTTGATAAAATTAGAACTGTTTGCTTATCACTCTTTACTTTAAATAATTTTAAGAATTCTGTTTTGTTATGTTTTAAAATGTTATTTTCATTCTTTGTCCTTTAAATTTTTAGTATTTTGAGTGTCCTAGAATTGTTTTCAGTGTAGAACCTAGAGCTCTAGCATTTGGTAAACTTGGTCATATTACAGCTCATTTTATGTTAATCATATCCTTATTGTTTCTTAGGAACAATAACATGCTAGTCATCATTTCCTGGATTATAATATTTTTATTATTTTTGCTTAGTGTGCTAAGATTTCTTTAAAATATTAAGATTTTATTTTGATATGATTATTTGAAAGGAGCATCCGCAATGTAAAGTTATAAAAGGAAGACTGACTGACTGGCTGCCAGGGTCTCCATGCACGTCACCACTCAGCTCTGTCACTGACAGGAGGATCTGAAGCTGGCCTCAGGTCAAAAAGTAAAATGAAGTACAATGCAGTTACTGGTGGTATTATATCAGGAGTTGGAAAAGGAATCATTGCCAGCAGTGTGGGCACAATACTGAAGTCATGTGGTTTATATGTAATTTCAATTAAAATTGACCCCTACACTAACATCGATGCAGAACATTTTCTCCTTATGAGCATTGTGAAGTTTTTGTACCGGATGATGGTGGGAAGTACACCTTAACCTGGGTAACTATGGCTGGTTCCTTGACATTTGCCTCACCAAGGACAATAATCTGACCACGGGAAAGATACACCAGTATGTCATCAACAAGGTACGTTAAGGAGATTACTTGGGGAAAAACCATCCAAGCTGTCCCTCACATCACAGATGCCATCCAGGAGTGGGTGATGAGATAGGCATTGATACCTGTGGATGAAGATGGGCTAGAATTCCAAGTGTGTGTTATTGAGCTTGGTGGCCCTGTGGAGATATAGAAAGCATGCCCTTTATTGAGGCCTTCCGTCAATTCCAATTCAAGGTAAAGAAGGGGAACTTTTGTAATATCCATGTTAGTGTAGCTCCTTAGTCAAGTTCAACAGGGGAACAGAAGACTAAGTCTACCCAGAATAGTGTCCGAGAACTTAGAGGGCTTGGGCTTTCTCCAGACCTGGTTGTGTGCAGGTGCTCAAATCCTCCTGACACATCGGTGAAAGAGAAAATATCGATGTTGTGCCATGTTGAACCTGAACAAGTGATCTGTGTCCATGATGTCTCATCCATCTACCGAGTGCCCTTGTTGTTAGAGGAGCAAGGGGTCGTAGATTATTTTCTTTGAAGACTTGACTTTCCTACTGAGAGGCAGCCATGAAAAATACTGATGAACTGGAAAGAGATGGCTGACAGATACAATTGCTTGCTAGAGTCCCGCTCTATTGCTCTTGTGGGCAAATACACCAAGTTCTCAGACTCCTATGCCTCTGTCTTTAAAGCTCTGGAGCATTCTGCACTGGCCATCAACCACAACGGGAAATCAACTACATCGATTCAATGGACTTGGAACCAAGCACCTTGCCGGAAATGCCTATGTGCTACCACGAAGTTTGGCAGAAGCTCTGTAGTACTCGTGGAGTGCTAGTCCCAGGAGAATTCGGTGTTCAAGGAACAGAAGGAAAAATCCAAGCAATTGCCTGGGCTCGGAAACAGAAAAAGCCTTTTTTGGGTGTGTGCCTAGGAATGCAGTTGGCAGTGGTTGAATTCTCAAGAAATGTGCTGGGGTGGCAAGGTGCTAATTCCATAGAGTTTGACCCTAAAACCAGTCATCCTGTGGTTATAGACATGCCAGAACACAATCCTGGGCAAATGAGCAGAACCATGAGGCTGGCCAAGAGGAGAACCCTGTTCTAGACCAAGAACTTGGTCATGAGGAAACTCTATGGAGACCCAGACTACTTGGAAGAGAAGCACTGACACAGATTTGAGGTAAATCCATTCTTGAAAAACTGTTTGGATGGGCAAGGCTTGAAGTTTGTTGGCCAAGATGTTGAAGGAGAATGAACGGAAATTGTGGAGTTGGTATGTAACTCCACTTCCTACAATCCAGTGATGTGTAAAGAAGTGGCTTATGGACATGTTTTCCCACTCCTAACCTAGTTATTTGGGAGTGCTTTTTGGAACAGCCTGCTGTCGTATTGGAGAGTCTGATTGAATACTTCCCTACTCCTGCTATTTGAGTGACTGCCATAGTGAAACACAGTTTTAAATGGAAATTTGATTTGCTTATAGTAGATCAGTAAGAAATTTAACACATATTTGTGTGATGTGTGTGCATTTTAGTACTTATATGGCAATAACACCATAGTGTTACATGTAGAATTCTAAGGATTTTAGTAAACTTAAATTATACAGATATTAACAATTTCCTCTTTTGAAGACCTGTCAGTATGATAATCATTACTGGATCAAAAATACAATTCAATATTATAAAAGGAAAACTGGAATGAACAGGCATACTTCTAGGTATTTTATAAATCTGGAAAATATGAAAACTATATTTGGAAATTAAAATGACCTAGAGTTATTAGAAGTTTTTAAAATGAAGCTAATAGTATAAAATAAAGCATAACAAATATAATTATTGTGCAGTATATAATTAAATTTCCCATTAAAATTTTCTTTGAAGGTTCTCAAGGAATAATAAAATTTATCTTTGTTTTTTAATAGTGAAAATAATTTGCGGTGGCTTCTATCATTTATTTGAAATGATTTGATTAAACAAGCACTCGTAGGAATATTTAAATGTTGAATTTATCAACTAATAAGCATCCTATTATATTCTTGAGAAAACTTCTGCACAAATATTTAGGCATGCGTATATTACTTGGTTTATTAAGTAATTCAAGTATTGCCTACAAGAAACAGCAATGTATATACTGACGAAATCAAAGAGCCAAAACATATCCCAGAATGAGACTATACTAGGAAAGACACAGAATTTCAGGAGTTTTCACAGTAGGAGAATCTTCCAAGTTTGCCATTGCCTCAATTAAGCAAAAATGATATATAGAGTCTCCCTGTCTCAAGTGAGCAAGAATGAATTGTAATCTCCCCATCTCCTCCTGGAATCATTCAGTGCAAAGGCCAGCAGGTGGGCTGAGCAAGGTAAGCATCTGCACCGGGGGATGGGGTGGGTTGGGTGGAGGCAGCAGCATGTGCCTTGTACAAACTCAAGAACCCTAATAGACTTTAGGGAAGAATATGGGGTGACAGGGAGGGGTTTGATCCAATAAGCAAATATATTGAACATAACTGGGTCAAAGATTCTTACTGATAATGAAGACAGTTACAAATAAGGAAAAGGAGAAATCTATAATTAACCTATGGTGATTTAAAAAATGAAGGTATTTGGTGTGAACTCATGATTTTAAAAAATATAGAAACAGATATAAATGTGTTTGTACATGTAAACTGTGTATATATTTATATATAAGTACATATATTTATATGTATATATACACATATTTTTATGGAACAGTAAAATCTCTGTAGCAATAGGTACACCTAGTACCCACCCTGGTGTTTTCAGAAATGGCCAATTCCAGAGTTGAAGGGAAAGTATAAGATAAGACTAGAATATCTTGTGCCAGTAAGGAAGTTCTCAAAGAATGATGAGAGACATGTCAAAAGGATTCTTGTAGGCAATGCTTGTAGGCAGTTTGTAGGGCAGTCCCAAATCTGGGACAATTTGAGTCTCACAGTAACCACAGTAACAAAATATAACCCACTGAATAAATAGAAACCCATGAGTTTTTTTAAAGCTTCTCTTTTCTTTCAGTATCTTTCTTTATAGTATAACGACAACTAATGAATATAGAAGAAATGATAAAATTAAAAAATCACTACTTGGCACCAATAACAATTGTAGTAATAATTGATTCAGGCAAGAATCAACAATGGTTGTTAAAACTATGGATGTAAGTTTGATTAAGAACAAGATGCTTACACAGTGCACAGTATTTACAAAATGCTTCTTAATTATAAAGGAAGAAAGAATAACAGTGAAAAAACATAGTAGATATTACCTTTTTCAAGTGACTACCAGTAATGTGATAAACTGAAATTATGCACCATTTGATGTGATACACTGAGAAAAATATAGCATTACTTTCTGTGATATTTCTGCCAAAAAGCATACTCTAAGTATGTTATAACAACAGCCATATTTTAGAAGGTATTTGTTCACATTATGCAAATAAGAATCACATAAAACATTTAAATTGATTTTGAATTTAAATTTAAAAAGTTTGAGAAGCACTGTTAGGTTGAAATTATTTGAAATTTACAACCAAAGGAGTGAGGCTTTAAAATAACAATAGGAACAAGAAACAATCTTTTAAGGGTTTTCAAAACTTACCTTAAATTTATACTTAGTACTACGTCTGAGATTTTTCACTGTGTAAGCAAGATCTTCTCCATCATATTTAGGCTTAAAACCATATCCCTGCAAAATAAAGTCTTCGTTAGATGTCTAATAGCAGAAATATGGGCAATAATGAATATTTGAAAAGACCCTGGTTCCTCTTCATCTTCTATAATACCATGTGCAATGTGATTAATATTGTTAATATAATCCTCACCCTTATGCTTCTGTCATAAGTAGATGGACCCAGAAATGCTACTGAACATTTGTGGGAAGATGAAGGAGATCACTAATACTCAGTAAAGAAAGTAGCCAAGAGAAAATTTTTCCTCTTTGAGGGAAGAAAGGACAGAGTTTGAGCCAGTGGTAATGTCACCATTAGTAAGTTATGCCAAGAACAGGAATTTCCCAGAGAGATGTTGCAAGAGCTTAACAGAACTGTAAGTATTTGGCATATTTAACTTGCCCTGAACACACAGTTGTGTTTAAGTGAATAAACGAATAGTTGTGCTGGCAGGTGAGGATGTCACTTAGGTTTGGGATTGCTACTTACAGCACCAGTGACAATGCTTTACTACTTTCCCAATGTTATCATTTCTAAAACTTCTAAAAATTGGGATATAATTCACATATCATAAAATTCACCATTTTAAAGTATAAAATTCCATGGCTTATGGTATATTCACGAGGTTGTGCAACCCTCATCTACTTCTTTCAGAACAAGTCCTGTATTTTTTGGTTGGCAGTCACTTCTTCCCTCCTCCTATTTACTAACATACTTCCAGTCTCTATGGATTTGTCTATATCCATAAAAATAGAATCATATAGTACGTGGTCTTTTGTGACTGGTAGATAAATGATGGGTAATTAGATTCAGATTGCACTACGTGGTTTCATGGGAGACCCTTAAAATCATCTGTGACACTTTGGGAAGCAGTGTCTGAATATATTAATAGCTGGAGAAGGGAGACACAATATTTCCTCATCTTTTAGAGCCACTTATTCTAGAAGGCTGTGGTGATCTTCTCCTCTCCCTGTCTCCTCCAAAGCAGATATAAAGTGCAATCTTTGTTGTTTCCAGGCACAGACATACAAACACACACAAAAAACAAAACACCCTTCTACACATCAAGAAAACAAAAGACTGAGTTCTCAAGTTACTTCCAATTTTTCTCAAACTATAAGAAACCAAAGCTTCAAAGGATTTGGGAAAGGAGCTAATTCTGTAGCAATATTTATTGTTCTAGGATTAATGTCACACTAAGATGTTTTAAATACCCTGTTTAAAATACGTATTCATACTTACTGAAGTTTCTTCCTCCATCTCTAAAATGTAAGAAATTCCTTCATCTGATGGTGTTCCTGAGGGTTTACTCCATTGTAAGGACAACCAAGTAACTCCAGCCTTAGTTAATACAGGACTTGCTGGTGTAGAAGGGGCACAACCTGAGGTGTAATATAAGACTTCTTCACTAAAACCACTGTTGAAACAAATAGTTTTTGAGAAAGAATGAGAAAAAAATATTTTTAAAGCTAAAGAACAAATGATTTGACAAACATTATTTTCGAAAATGATGTAATTTTTCATAAATTATAATCCAAAAAATATATTTGTATTTGATAATATCTTTATGGTAACCAGGTCAGATACCAAAAACTGAATTAATATTCTTTTAAAAATACAGTTTTGTTCAGATTTTTAAGCCTTTATATCATAATTCATCCAGTCAATAAAGGAATATACACATTACTTTTTAGAAACAATAACACTCTTTTATTGGTATAAATGTACCTTTTAAACACACTTTCATATAATGCCATTTATATAAATTAGAAAACATTCAGTTCTCAGTTATGTAATTAAGCCTACCTGCCCCTATAAAGGTGAGCAGAGCTATCTCTAGAATAAAAATAATTTCAATATAACTATTGAAAGGCACTTGCCCTTTCCATTTAAATTAGGTATCTTAGATATTATTAAAATTCACCAGACTTTAAACAAAATAATAAAATTACATATGCTGAGGATTAATAGAGAAATATCTAGTTCGCATATGAAAATTTAATTTATACGTGAAAATCTTGGCAAAGCTGTTAGTTTTAATCTTTCCTGTGGTCCCTATATAACTAAGATACTCCCTTACAGCTTTTGCTAGGCTGGTAACATATTTTAACCACATCGACAAAGCGATAAACTAAGCAGAAGTTTTAGTGAATAATATGGACTGTGAATAATTATACAATTGAAGTTGACTGGATAACCTAAAATATCTACATTATTTTATAAAATCTTTCTTACCTTGTACCATAGTCATTTTTGGCCGATAGTCTAAATTTACAACCCATTGCTGGTGACAGTTTTGTAATTTTAAATTGTTTCTGTGAGCCCATATAACACTGATAAAATTCTCCATTTCCTTTTCCCTGTAAGAAATGGCTGATTATTATATATCATGTACATTACTGTAAACAGATAAAGCCACATCAACTCCTTTTTGATAGTTACATATTAGCAAGCATACACTAAAAGTCATGGATCTCAAGAGAAGATTGAGATACTATACTGGGATTGAGATACAGTTCATCAAATGCAGAATTCAAAAACCAGAGAACAGGTATCTTTGTATAGCTTCTTGAATTAAGTACTGTGTTTTAGCCAATGCTAAATTTCTGGCTTTAATAAAAGAAACTCTTTCCAGGTATGGACTCCACAATCTCCATGGGGGACTGTTAGTGGTGGAAATAGGGTGATCTTTGATGTGGACAACTGACAGTTTTCCTCAATCTATGGAAAGTTCTAAGAAAACAGTTTTAAGAAAAGGTTTCTACCCATCCCCAAATCTCCACCTATATAGCTGCTAAGCTTTTTTAAAGGTTTTGGAGCTGCTGCTCCTTAGATTTAACACTGAAAGAGTTCTAGCAGAGAGAACAGCTCAATTACAGACAATTAAATGGAGACAGTAAAGTAAGGACAGCTCAGGACAACGATGGAGTTTTAGAAATTTAGGATGTTAAATAGAATGAACAAGTTTCTCATTCTCCACCATTTTTCTTTATTGTGTTAGCAGAGGTAAAGGGTGGTTAGGGTGAATTCTGCTTCAAAGAAAAACTTTAGTCTGTATCTGGTTGGTTTACTCTATTTTTAGTAGAGACGGCGTCTTGCTCTTGCTCAGGCTGGTTTCGAACTCCTGAGCTCAAACAATCCGCCTGCCTTGGCCTCCCAGAGTGCTAGGATTACAGGCATGAGCCACCGTGCCCGACCACCATGACTGTATTTCTTGTTTTGGTTTCAAGTCATACTGACCTAACTTACTCCCGAATAATGTTAAATAAAGGTGGGGAAAACTGGCAACTCTGACTTGTTTCTGCTTTGCATAAAAATGTCTGTATTTGTTTAGTGATGGCCCAAAATTAACTATCAAATAAGGAATTGCCTTTCTCTTCCTAATCTGCTTTAAGTTTTAACTGGGATGGATGCTAAATTTTATCAAATATCTTCTCTTAATTTATCAAGATGATATGGTTTTTCTTCTATATTATGTGATATATTAATAGATTTTCTAATTCTTAATTATCTTGGAACTTCTGGAATGAAATCTACCTGGTTGTACTTTCTTATTCTTGTAATATACTACTAAATTCCTAAATTATCAATGAAATTTCTTCTACTGCTCTGGCCCCTCCTCTTAGCTTGATGTAAGCAGCAGGGCAAGAAAGACCATGATAACTAACAGTAAAACAACATATTAAACAATAAAGCTCAGTATGTTTGCTGTGGCTGGCTGAATAATGGCCCCCAAATATATCCAGGTCCCAATCCCCTGAATCTGTGAATGTTATCTTATATGGTAAGAGGGACCATACAATGCAACTCAGTTAAGGATCTTGAGATGGAAGATTATCCTAGATTATCTGGCTGGACCCTAAATGGAATCAAGTGTCCTTAAAACAGGGAGACAGGGAGATTTGAAGACAGAAGAGGAAGAAGACGTGACGATGGAAGCAAGGAGATAAAAGGCAATGTGATGTGGCCATGAACCAAGTGATAAGGACAGCCCACAAAAGCTGGTCAAGGCAAGGAAACAAATTCTCCTCTAGAGTCCCCAGAGGGAGCATGGCCATGCCGACACCTTGATTTTGGCCCAGTGAAACCCATTCCAGATCTCTGGCCTCTAGAACTGTAGAGAACAGATGTGATGTTTTAATATCAAGTTTGGGGTAATTTGTTACAGCAGCCATAGGAAATGAAAACACTTGCCTTTAAGGCTGATGTGAAAAAAAAGTTCCTTCATCAAAGTAATTACTTTAGTGACAGTTTTTTTTTTTTTTAGACAGAGTCTCACTGTGTCACCCTAGGTAGAGTACAGTGGCATCATCACAGCTCATTGCAACCTCAAAGTCCTGGGCTCAAGCAATCCGCCTGCCTCAGCCTCCCGAGTAGCTGGGACTATAGGAATATGCCACTGCGCCTGGCTAATTTTTCTATTTTTAGAAGAGACAGGGTCTCATTCTTGCTCAGCTGGTCTTGAACTTCCTAAGTAACAGTTTTGATGGTGATTCAGTTGGGGAAAAAATCAAAACAGAACATAGGGAAGTTCAGTCAGCAATGTTTTCTAAAACACCATCAATCTATTCATGCGCCACACAAAATCATTCATACTGTTTTTGAAAGAAGAAAAATTAAAACAGACAAAAAAGTTATTTCTGCCTGAAGATATGCATATTAGTTTAAACATCTAAAAATAAAACAATTCAATTTACTTACCTCATCCCATTCTAAAATAAAGCTTTGGATTTTAGAACCATTGTCACTAGGTGCCTAAAACAAACACCAAAAAACAAACAAAATGAATACAAATTACTACTTTTGTAAATGATATTGTGATGATCTATTCTAAGGACTCTATTTTATGTTGCAGATGTTCTCTGTGACTTGGTCCTAGAAAAGCATGCACTGAAAATACAGAACTATATATGTTATATACCCCACAATCCTTTTAAATGTAAAGGACTTACATTTAAATCCTACAGGAAAAAAAAAAACAAAGCAAGAGGCTATTGAAGTTTTTCTAAACACTGAACAATCTCTTTTAGCAAGATCTTAATTTTTAAAATTCTTTAAAAAAAATCACTTTGCCTTTCTTTCAGAAGATTTTATCAGCTATAAGCTGCTAGAATCAATTCTGTCATTTTTATTAAAACTCACCTTGTAATATAAATGGAACATTGTATGAAATACCAAAGAGTGAAGAACTCAGAATGTTAAAAGAAACTGAGAGGGCACTGTGTGAATCCTGCTTCTAGACTCAATGTGCTGATTACCTGAGACTGCTGACTCTGTAATCTGTTCATATTTAGGGATGAAATGCAGTCTTCCTTGCCATTTCATTTCAGTATTTAATCATTCTTGAAATCAAGAATTTCAGCCTATTTCTAACTGAATTTTCTTCCTACAATTTCAGCCCATTTCCTCTTTGCAGAACAAATGATCACCCTGTCCTTACTTTAACTTCATATATTTGAAGATAATTGATTTTAAGACTCCTCCTGTCAAAATTAAACAATTTTAACCTTTGAAATGATTTTCTGGACCCTATACAGTTTTTTCTTTTTTTTTGAGACAGTCTTTTTTGAGACAGCCTGGTAGAGGGCCATGGTGTCAGCTTAGCTCACAGCAACCTCAAACTCTTGGGCTCAAGTGATCCTCCTGCCTCAACCTCCTGAGTAGCTGGGACTACAGGTATATACCACTACACCAGGCTAATTTTTTATATTTTTAGTTGCCTGGCCAAATTTATTTCTATTTTTTAGTAGAGATGGGGTCTCGCTCTTGCTCAGGCTGGTCTTGAACTCCTGAGCTCAAGCAATCCTCCTGCCTCAGACTCCCATAGTGCTAGGATTATAGGCATGAGCCACCATGCCTAGCTCCTATCAGTTTTTACATAGCATTGCTAACTATGCAAATGGAAAGAGGGATCATTAAGTTTTTTTTATTAATTTTTAATAAAAAGGAACACGGAGGCCTAAATTATTTGAACACTAACACAGATATTATATTTAAAACTTTTTTTTAAAACAACCCAAGTGTCCATCAATACATGAGTGGATTAATAAACTCTGGTATATGTATACCATGGAGTACTATTCCGCTACGGTGGAATAGAAACAATGGTGATCTAGCACCTCTTGTGTATCCTGGGTAGAGCTGTAACCCATTCTGCTAAGTGAAGTATGATTAGAATGGAAAAACAAACACCACATGTACTCACCATCAAACTAGTATTAACTGAGCAACACTTAAATGCACATATAGTAATAACATTCATCAGGTGTCGGGCAGATGGGATGGGGGAGGACAGAATGGGTACATACATATACCTAATAGGTGCGGTGAGCATATCATGTGGGGGATAGACACGCTTGAAGCTCTGACTCGGGTGGGGAAAGGGCAATATATATAACCTAAACATTTCTACCCCAATAATATGCTGAAATAAAAAAATTAAAAATTAAAAAAATTAAAAATAATAAAAAAATAAAAAAGAATATCTCAAAAAAGTTTTATGCCATCATTGAAGATTAAGTAGTGTATAAAACTATACTGGCTAAAAGCTTCTTTGAACATATAGAAGATAATAAACTAAAAGACATTTAATTCAGTTCTCAATTAAACTGATAAAGATTAAAATAAAAATTCTGGCACATTCTGCACATTGAAACTTTTAATAGGTAAGTTCTCTGATACTGAATTTTTATGAAAACTGCAGAAATACAGACCAAGAACTTTATTATAAAATTTTATCCAATAACTGTATACTTGAAATTAAAAATTTAATCACTCTATAATTGATATGTATATGTGTTTTTAGAAATACAAACAGCCTTTGAAAAAATTAGAATCACTCTTGTCTGCAGCTATTCAGTGAAGTGTTTAAACTACACAGAGGTTTAATTTTTTTAGCCGGTCTTTAACTCATGTATATAGTTAGCAATACTCATACAAAAAAGCAACAGTGCAATTTGAAAAGGCTCACTGTTGATAATTGAAACATGACCACATTGATTCAGGAAGTAGTTGACTTATTACTTAACATTTTCAATTTGATGTACCAAAATAAGCATTCAATAAACTGTTCACCTAAACAGAGAACTGTTACTTCAATTACACTCAAGTTGATTGAGGCTAATTTAATGGTAATTAGTAATTTACAAGGTCAAGAGGTTCACACTTCTAATTTCACGCTGTTAAAATGGTCACACCTTACATATATCGATGAGAATCCCAAGTGAAGTAAACTTATGAAAACTATGTGTAAAAGGGGGTAATATTTTATGAATCTAAATAAATTACCTAAAATAAAAACAGCTGCTTTTCATAACATTCAATATGCATTTTTGGTTGTTGACAAATTTTTGCTTTTATGATTATTTCTAAACATAAAGAAAAAACACCTGTTGATTTATTTCAAGCAAAGAATACATATATTTAGTTCATTTTCAATTTCTGCATTACATTGCTCTTAGATTTGGTACTAAGTTTCTTTTTAAATAGAGAAGTCATATGACTTATTTTTAGTATAGTTGTATCATTAATTATGAAGATCTTACTTTACTGCTGATTTTGCCACTAAATTATCCGAAGACCCAAATATTATATATTTATAGGTAAACACATTTCAATGTGTCACACATAACTCAAAAAATCTTAAGAATAAGTGATCTTTACAAAATTAAATTAATATCTAGGGAAATTACATTGTCCAAGGTCACACAGAAAGTAATATAACTAGAAATGGAATTTAGATTTCTTCATTTCTTGATCATTTTTCCCATTTAAACTCTAATAACTATTAAATATTAATGATATATTATAAGAAAGCATACATATAGAGTATACATAAAACCACACACATACACAACTCTCATAATATTAGAAATCATTCAATATGATTTATTAGAGTAATATATATCATCCAGCTTATGTTTTAATGACCGAAATAGTTACTGCATTTTCATCCATGAAATAGTTTGCATTGTGTTATCAAAAATAATAGTGAGATAAAACCATTTTAATTTAAAAA
The DNA here is from genome assembly GCA_963575035.1 of Avahi laniger. Classification (NCBI taxonomy): domain Eukaryota; kingdom Metazoa; phylum Chordata; class Mammalia; order Primates; family Indriidae; genus Avahi; species Avahi laniger. The sequence goes on along the minus strand of CAUYSK010077719.1, from coordinate 10,799 downwards.
AATGGGATATAGACAGGTGCAAATGCTTAACATAAAATTTCCCTTTGGGCGATAAACCACATTTTAAGTGTTTCCTAAATTGTTTCTCAAGGAGGAAATATGTTCCTACATTTCTGTATCTTTGAATGATATTTCACGTTGATTTACCTAATTAGACATTAGTTGGTCTTTATAGAATTAAATATCTCACACACAAAAAATTACCTTAATGATAGAAGGCTTATGCTTATCTAAGTGATGTTATAAATATAAAACTTTTAGATATTTCTTTAATGCATTCCTCCTTTTTATAGACCACATTCAAATCCATCATCTGGTAGTCTCAAAATTATCCCAGTTTTGTAGATAGTTAGAAAACTTTTCTTTAAAATTGTTAAATTCAACCTTTCAATACAAATATTAAATTTTTATTTAAAATTTCACAAACTTGAAACTTTGACAGGAGATTTGAGTGTGGACATAAAACATGACTGTAAAAGAGCAAATATTTATGCTTTACACAGGAAATACTGACATATTTTTGGTTGTTTCCAAGGACATTTCATTTGACTATGCTTTTCCTGAAAACATAGGTTCATTCCAATCACTTGTTAAAAATCAGAAATAAAACAAACAAACAAAAAGATTTGAAAAGAAATTGTGTCTCCTATTCCAGCATATTGTTATTATTAAGGAAAACAAAGCAAACACAAAGTTCACCAAAAGGGTAAATATTCAACAACTGCTTTTCTACTTTATTCCCTGGAAAGAAAATTTTTATAATAGTACTTTTGTTCTTAGAAATAAAGACACCACTCTAAAAGAAAATAAAAATAGTCTTTTACAAAGATTTTTCTGTGATGCAACATGGACAGAGAAAAGAGAAGCTAGAAAATGCCTAAGAGTAGAAAATCTGATTAAAAGCATTTTTCTAAACAGATTTTGACTCATCTCTCCTTTGCATGTTTTATAATTAAGCCTTGAAAGAGAGCATTTAAAAATTGTTTTAACAGCACTAGCAGATAAAAGTGTGCACTGAAACATTTTTGTATTTTCCCTGAGCCCAAAGATCTTCACCAGCTCAAATTTTTTATAGTTATTGCCTGAATTTAATTTGAACAATATTTCATATCACTATGTATAATAAAGTGCATTGAAACCTGTTTAAATGAGTACTTGATAAAATAAAGAGCTTTTCAAAAAACAATAGTTATTGCACACCATCTCCAGAAAGGGTCTGTGTGCAACAAATCATTGTGAAAGAGGAGAACACATTATACAACCACCATTGGTACAAATATAAAAAATATATAAAAATTGCACACCAGTTATTGGTATAAATGTACTATAAGTTACTACATGTAGAACATTATAAATAATGAGTTGATAAAAGTGAAATACAATCATCTTTATTAGCTTAATTTGTTTGCCTGTGTCATAAGAGTTCTCAGTCACATGAGATAGAGATGCCATAAGTCTCAATGTATTACATCATAAAAACATATCACTGACAAAGGAATAACATTATTAAGAGAATGAAAAGTCAAACCACAGATGAGAAGCAAATATTATCAAATCATATATCCGATAAAGTTCTTGTGTCTAGAATATAAAATAAGTGTCCAAACTCAATGAAAGTAAATAACCTAATAAATAAACTGGGAAAACATCTGAACATACACTTCATTAAAAAGATAATGAATTCTTACTACATGCCGGAACATGGATTTATCTCAAAATAATCAGGATACATAAAATAAGACAAAGGAAAAATACTTATTATAATGCTCCATTTATATTGACTTCTTAAAAATGAAAATTAAAGTATATTGTCAGAAACCGAATAAGTGATTGTTCAGGAAAGTGGAATTATGAAATAGCATGAAGAAACTTTTGGCAAAGGATGGATATGTTTACTATTTAGATTATGGTGACAAATTTTGGGGTATACACCTATATCTAAATTTATCAAATTGAAAATTTTAACTGTTCCACCTTTATTTTACGTATATTATACATCAAAACCATGTAAAACTGTTTAGCAATTGTAAAGTTCAGCAAGGCTTTTTTTCATTTTGGGAATTTTCAGTACTTATGAAATATGTTTTGGAAATGCTGACTGAAATAAGGTCAAAAGTATTTTCAGTGTAAGGCTTTTCACAGTTTACATATGTAACAATACAGCAAATCCTAAGTAAATGACTTTTACCTAGATGATTTTTCAAACTAATTGTGGAAATTATTCCTCATCCAAGAAATATTTGACAGGACTAGCACCCCTGGAATATTCTTTGGAAAACACTGTATACTAGTGATACCAAATATTGCTAGTTGGCCTGGTAATGTCTGTTTTTTTTTTTGTTTGTTTGTTTATTTGTTTTGTTTTGGCTAATATAAACACCAGGGGATGACCAACTGTCCGCCAAAGATATAGCTTCCCTTTCAACAGTTGATGAGAAAGGAGTGCCTGACCTGAGGACAGATCACATTTTCCCATCTGTCGGCCTCTATTTGGAGTCATAGCGCAAGTTCTTGCAACTAGTAAGTAAGCAAAAGTGATGTGTATCACATTCAAGGAAAAATAGTCAAGAAGGAATATCCTCACTCCACATTTTCTTTTCCTATCTCGTAGCTGAAAGAGAAGGTTTCTGGAAGCCTAGATCATTTCAAAGTCTTAGTTCTTGAATTGTCAAATGTAAGTCTAATGAGTGAGAAATAAAATTCTCTTAAGTTTTGGGATTAGTTACAGCAATCAATAATGCCACAATCAATATGAAAATTTGATTAGTGAAAGTATGCGCTGCTCATTCCTCAACTTATCATAATATTTAGAGAATTTTAGGTGTTCTATTGCCAAATAATACAAGATATTTTTCACTCTACATATTTTATGTACCTTATTTTCATCAATATTCATGCAACGTGCAGATTAAAAGATAAAAATGTAATATGCATCCCCTAATGGGGTTTGTTAGCCATAATATAAAGAAATGAACTGTAGTCAAATCCAGCTTGATATCTCTGTCATTACTTCTAACATTGATTTTACATTTTTTATCAAATGTCCCTTAAAACTATGTAGATGAAGATATATTTTAAAATCAAATATACATTGTGTGTGATGCTCATGGCCACAGTATTTCAATTAGCAACGTAAATGTCAATCTATGTTTTAAAACAATCCTAAATATTTCCCTGTAGAAGATTTTTAGTTTGCACTATGGAACCATTCAATCTATCATTAATGAAAGTGTGACAGCTATTGATTCATGATTTTTTTCCGTTTGTTGTTAGGAGATTTAATGTCCATAACATGATCAAATTTTTCTAAAAATTTATCAATGTGAAAAATCTACATAAAATGCTCACTACAGTCCGGGTGCAGTGGCTCACGCCTATAATCCTAGCACTCTGGGAGGCCGAGGCAGGCAGGATTGTCTGAGCTCAGGAGTTTGAGACCAGCCTGAGCAAGAGCGAGATCCCGTCTCTACTAAAAAAAATAGAAAGAAATTAGCTGGACAACTAAAAACAGATAGAAAAAATTAGCTGGGCATGGTGGTACATGCCTGTAGTCCCAGCTACTCGGGAGGCTGTGGCAGTAGGATCACTGCAGCCCAGGTGTTTGAGGTTGCTGTGAGCTAGGCTAATGCCACGACACTCATCTAGCCAGGGCAGCAGAGTGAGATTCTGTCTCAAAAAAAAGAAAAAAAAAAAATTCTCACTATATTGTAGAACTACTCACCAAAATATACAAGTTGACCTCTATGAAAAAATTTCTATAAATTTCCAAAGAAACACATTTTATTTTTTCTTTTGGTAAATGTGACATTGTAAGTTTATTTTCTGAAGCCCGAAGTGAAACTCGCGTGTTGAAATTATAATATTTTGATAGTGGACAATTAAAAATATTCACACAGTCTTTCAATGATGTCCTACAGGGTTCAATTATTAAAGAAGACTTACCAGATCCAAAATAACAATGCTTAAAATTCTAAAATGTATTGTAGGAAAATATACAATATAGCAACAATATTAATGTAAGGATGTACATCACAGCAAGGGTTCTACGAGGGGCACAGTTGAGCTCCAATCATCATCCCTCTGTAAGTGATATCTGGATAAGTTTTCTTTTTTGGATCAGAAACCACTAACTTGTGCATGGGACATCTCAGAATCAAGAAGTCCAAAATGCAGTGTTTCGTGTTTAATGTTCACTGTTATCACATACTGTAATTCTAACTCTTCTCCTGAAGGATGAATTTGATAGGAACATCTATGTTCTTTTTCTTTTTTTTTTAAATTGATGACCTGCAGGTGTGATTTATGTTTTGTCTTGCATAGCCTTAGGCTTGTTAATGCGTTACAAAAGACATCTCTAAAAAGGGAGGGGAGCATGACAAGGCATGTCTGACCTCCCTTCTCATGGCCAGCAACTCAGCTTAGGGTATTTCTGGGGCCCTGTTGGCCAAGAGGGGGCCATTCAGTCAGCTGGTAGAGATTAAGATTTTATTTTGGTTCATAAGTTTGTTTTCTTAAGATGGTCTCACTATGTTGCCCAGGATGGAGTGCAGTGGTTATTTGCAGATGTGAATAACTATACTACAGCCTTGAATTCCTGGACTCAGGTGATCCTTGTGCCTCAGCCTTCCAAGTAGCTGAGACATGTGCACACAACCCAGCAAGGTACCTACACTCCCAATACGTGAATTCTCTTTAGAAGCCTCATTTGCATTGTTCTCATTTCTCCCTCCTGTTTATTTCCACCTATTCAAAATTCCAAAAGACAAACTCAGTAGAACCTAGAATTGAAGGCAGATAACTCCGGTAGATCTCTCTACATACCTTATGTGCATATATTGTTATAGGAAAACCAACTCAATTTTAAGAACTTCACTTCCCTGAGGAGTAAATTACAGATTCCTTAAATTGACAAATGAGTACTTTCACAGTCTGAATCCACTCTATTTTTTACAGGTGCAAATTTAGATTAAAGCAATAAAAATTTTCATTACCATATTATTAAATCTATGATTTAGTAAAGACTTTTTGGTCTTTATAGAGTAGTAGTCACAGAGAACATTGTTTACTTTATGGACTCTTAAGTTTCCCTATGTTTCTGGAAGTCCTGGAAATGTAGTCATTAGAACATGCAACATAGTGAGATCAAAAACCTTATTTAGGTAGCAGTGTTTTGAAACAGTTCTTGATTCACCTGACCTGTACTGGGAAGAGAAATCTCCACTTTAATCATGTACTCCTGTTGCTTTTGTTTTGTGTTTTTCCCCTGCATACACTAAGAAAACACTATTCCAAGTAGGGTTGTACAAGACTGAGTGTTTGGGCACTAAACTTAAGGGGAATTTTCACCAGGTGTTCATTTATTCTAGAAAACTACCAAAACAACATTTGAAAGAAACTTAGGAATTACAAAAGGATTGGTAAGGTGTTAGATTACTTTTCACTATTAAGATATTTTATAGTTTATTCTTAATTTACTTATGAAATAATATTTAATAAAGGATAAATCACTTGCCGTATTCATTGTTATGCATTTTAAATACCCCATTACTAAGAAACTGTCAATAGGTCAGAACATCTCTTATCTCCTGGTGCAATCTGGACATCTCTGCTTTTCTTTCTTCAGGGTGTAGTGATCCCATTCTCCTATAGAATTTTCTTTTTTGTGTTATCATTCTCCCTGTCACAACTGGAGAGAATTTGATTTTTTCCTATTTCACTCCCATTTGTTGACAATGTAGCTTTCAATAAAGTCCATGTGAATGAGTAAATTTATAAGCAAAATAAAATGACTGATTATCTATTGTATAAAAATATACTGCATTTTTTAAGTAAAATGTACACTTACTGAATTCTCACTATTTATTCTTATATTCTTTAAGAATATTTTTGTTGTTCAAAGCTTTCTTTGTCAATATTTTTTTAGCCTTGATTTAAAAATCTGTTAGGTGGGACTGCAAACTAGTACAACTTCTATGGAAAGTAATATGGAGATATCTCAAAGAACTACAAGTAGAACTACCATTTGTTCCAGCAATCCTGTTACTGGCCGTCTACCCAAAGGAAAAAAAGACATTCTATAAAAAAGACATCTGCACTAGAATGTTTATAGCAACGCAATACACAATTGCAAAGATGTGGAAACAACCCAAGTGCCCATCAATACATGATTGGATTAATAAAATGTGGTATATGTATACTATGGAGTTCTACTCAGCCACAAAAAACAACGGTGATCTAGCACCTCTTGTACTATCTTGGATAGAGCTGGAGCCCATTCTACTAAGTGAAGTATCACAATAATGGAAAAACAAGCACCACATGTACTCAGCATCAAATTGGTATTAAGTGATCAACACTCACGTACACATATATAATAGTAACATTCACTGGGTGTCTGGCACCTGGGAGGGAGGAGGAGGGGATCGGTATATTCAATATACCACATCTAACGGATGTAGTACGCACTATCTGGGGAATGGACACGCTTGCAGCTCCGACTGGGGTGGGGCAAAGGCAATATATATAATGTAAACATTTGTGTCCCCATAATATGCTGAAATAATAAAAAGGAACATTACAAAAACAAACAAACAAACAAACGAAATCTGTTACACATTTGCTTTTAATATCCTCGGTAGGTATTTAAACTTTGAGGGTAAAAAAGCCTTTAACGATAGTCAAAAATCTTTGATCCAAGGACAGTGTTACTCTGGGAGACTCAGTTTACCATTAATTCAGATGGCCAGTGGTTTATGCATGCTATTATCTAGCATATTATATTAGTTTCCTAGGACTGCTAGGAAACAGTAACAAAGTACTAGAAATGCTATGACTTCAAACAACAAAAATTAATTCTTTCAAAGTTCTGGAGACTAGGATCTGAATTCAAAGGCTCAACAGGGTCATAATGCTTCCGAAGCATCTAGGGGAGAATTCTCCCTGGCCTCTTCCAGCTTCTGGTAGCTCTAGAGGCATTCCTTGTCTTGCGGCAACAAAACGCCAACCTAAGTTCTGTGTCTGTGTCTCAAATCTCTCTGTGCCTTTTATAATAAAAACATTTAATATTGGATTAGGATAATGAATCCTAAATCCATGTTGATTTAATCTGGAGATCTTTAATTAATTACATCTGCAAAGACTTTTCCCAGATGAGGTCACTTTCACATATTCCAGGAATTAGGATTTGAGCATGTGTCTTTAGGAGTCACTATTCAACCCCCTACCCACTACCCATACCAAAACTCGTGTGAAGGTCATTACTATTAAGGGCTACTGAAATATTTTCAATAAATTTATTTTATTGATTGAAATAAGTAGCTCCCGAGGAGCTACTTTATATTCTCTCTCTCTGTTTCTGTCTCCAGACACACAAACATACACACATGTGCCACATGCACACGCACACATCATTCTGGTATATTATTTTAAGAAACAAAATTAATTCCATTGCTTTAGTTCCATTTCACATACCTCAGTAACTTTTTTTTCACACCTGATTAATTATCATGGGAATAACAATCTATCAAAATATGCAAGTTGAAAAAAAGTTCAGAAAGAAAATCTTATGGCCATAATAGACAATAACAGAAATACCTGTGATTTTAAAAAGATTTATAATTCTTTGTGTATTTTCTTTTATGTTCACATCAACTCTAAAAGAGGAAAATCAGGCATTTATAAGTCCTTTTCATAGGTCAGGAATTTTAAGTTCATAAAATTATGGTTTAGGCAAGATCGAATGACTGTTAGGGCAGAGGATGCAAAGAAGACCAAGCTTTTAACTTCAAGCTCTGATCTCTTTCCTAGTAAACAGAATTCTGAAGTCACTTCATATTGAGAATCTTGCTTGCCCTACTTCCTCTGTCACCCTACTCTGAACTCTGTGTTGGGTCGTCAATCCATTGCTACCTTGTAGACTGTTTTTTTTTTTTTTTTTTAGAAAATCTATATGTCTCTTTCCATACATCCTTACATGGCACATTGTGCCTGAGCATCTTGAAGAGATGTAGAGCTGTGTTCTCTAGGTTTGGATTTTTCCTCTTTAAAAACTGCAGTCTCTCTGACACAGACACTACTGTGAGGTATTTCAAACTTGATCCTAAAAGGAGCAGGTGGTTCTAGAGGATGAAAAGAGGAAGTGTTGGTGAAAAAAGGAGTTTCTCAAAAAATAATACCACCGATATATGTTCCCATGGTAATCTTTTTCTTTAAAATTCCTTCTCAAATACAAGTATTTTTCCTAGTATCTAATAAAAACGTTTCCTTATAGCTCTTTTTAAAGTCATTTGGATGGAATACAAATTTACATATCACATATATCACTTTATTTCACATTTTGTAGGAGGTTTAGTGATGTTGATGTAGAAAGCTATTCTCTGTTGAGAATTTTCAACTGAAAAAACTCAGTTTAAATGTAATTAAAATAAGATATACCTATTTGCAGATTTATACTGTTTGATAAGTTAGAAAGATTTATACCTTGGCATTGAGTTACTTAAATGAAAATAGTATATGCAGGTTTTAGAGAGAGACATACACATGGAGAGATGGAGAGATAGAGAGTGAGAGACCTTAAGCTGATCTATCTCCTTGTCTTGTTATTTCAAGGAATATTCCTGTTATTTCCAATTTTCAGAAATACCACAATGTGTGGAATATTATATTTTATTTACAATGTTCTGGATTAAATTAAACAAATGGCAATAAATTCTCACAATTTTAATGAAAGCATATTTTAATTAAAAAATCCTAAGAGATAAGCATTTCTTACTCAATTAAAATGCAAAAGATTTTAAGTTGTACCCCTAAGTGCATGACTATTTCATTTAGCTAGACCTGAGTATTTTTACTGAAGAGAAACTATATTTATCAGAAGATATTTATATTACAAATTAAACCTGTGTCTCATAGATCACATTTAAATTTCAGTATATTTTAACTTACTACACTATGTATTATATTACTTTGTATAATGGAATATGATAGCTATTTGGTAAACTAGATTACAAAACTAAATCAAGAAAAGATACCTAGATATGAAGAATGTCTGCATATGCTACTATCTTGAATTAAATATTTATAAATTATGTACTAATCTAAAGCCAACATCAATTAAATCAGTAAATGTAAGTAATACTTTTTATCTGACAAATAAATCTCCCATTGAAGTTTTTAATGAAAATTATATTAAAATAATGTAAAGAATCTTAACCAGCATGCATAGCATAGCATTGCTTTTGCAATATAATATATAGCAGAGATTCAGTTAATAAGATGGATACTATTCATATAATTTGAAAAAATACTTTCTTTATGCAACAAGCATTCATAATAGAATATGGCAAAGAACAAAAATGAATTGTATGAGTTTATATACTTGAGCTCAGTCATAATATATTTTTCCCAATAGAGAGTGAAATGGAGGCACAGAGAGAATCATAGTCTGGGTTTCCTCTAAAAAAAGTAAAAAGCTTTATCAAGCAGTAGCTGTATAACATATACGTAAATGTAAAAAATAATTGATAATTTTACATATGAAAAAGCATACACTGTTAAATCATTTCTAAAAATTACTCTTATCACTTTTTAAACTTCACATAAATGCAAATGTTGTAAATAAGTTTTTGGTTGAGTCCTGAATTGAAATAAAACTAAACCAATGATCTAGAATTGAATCTTGATTTCTGCACATTATTTTTAGATAAAAATACTCCCCAATACTTCCTTTTTAGTGTCTTATATCATCTTTCAGAATAAACAATCTGTATGATCTTTACAGGAGTCACATTTTAAATCAAGGACACAGAAGTATTAAAAGTCAAAGCATAGAAAAAGATATTTCTTAAAAACACTGAATAAGAAATATAAGACAAAATCAAGGCATAAAAAGTGAGAAATAAAAATGACACTATGAAATCATAAAACAATCAATTAAATAGAATGATATAAAAATTCTAAAATTGTGTGGATGTATAGAAATCTTTGCGTTTTATAAAATAGAAGTTGATAATCAACCTACAATTCAAAAATAGAACATAAAATGCAACTCTTAAGATGTTTTAAAGATTGAAGTGACATATTTGTGTTCTCTAAGTATGGCATTAAATTATAGCACAACAATAATAAAGAAATATAACTAGAAAATCCCCAAATGCTTGAAAAGTATTTAATACTATCCTACATAACACATAGGTCAAAAATAAATTATAATGCATCATATAACTTATTATAATCTGGATGATAATGAAAATATAGTTTATTGAAACTTGTAGAATGTAGATAAAGCAGCTTGGAAATAAATTTGATATATACTCAAATTCTTAGAAAAGACAGTCTCTTCAATAAATGGTACGTAGAAAACTGGTATCTGTATGCAGAATGAGGAAACTCGATTCCTGTCTCTAACCACATATAAAAATCAAATCAAACTAAATTAAAGATTAAAATGTAAAACCTGAAACTATGAAATTACCAGATGAAAAACATGGGGGAAATACTCTAAAACATTGATCTGGCAAAGATTTTTTTTGAGTAGGAAGTTAAAAGCACAAAAAAACAAAGCAAAAATGGGCTACTGGGTCACATCATACTAAAAAGCTTCTGTACAGCAAAGGAGAAACATTAACAAAATGAAAAGACAATATACAGGATGCAAGAAAATATTTTCAAAATGTTCAACAGATAAGAGATTAATAAACAGAATATATAAGGAACTCGACTCAATAGCAAAACAAATCCAACTAAAAATGGGTAAAAGATCTGAATAGATATTTCTTAAAAGAAGACATACTAATAGACAG
>CAUYSK010077716.1:0-10859 GCA_963575035.1 Avahi laniger | reverse complement strand
TTTTTTTTTTGAGACAGAGTCTGGCTCTGTCACCCGGTTTAGAGTGCCATGGCATCAGCCTAGCTCACAGCAACCTCCAACTCCTGGGCTCAAGCGATCCTCCTGCCTCAGCCTCCCAAGTAGCTGGGACTACAGGCATGCGCCACCATGCCCGGCTAATTTTTTCTACATATTTTTAGTTGTCCAGCTAATTTCTTTGTATTTTTTTTCAGTAGAGACGGGGTCTCGCTCTTGCTCAGCCTGGTCTCGAACTCCTGACCTCGAGGGATCCTCCCGCCTCAGCCTCCCAGAGTGCTGGCATTACAGGCGTGAGCCACTGCGCCCAGCCTATATTTTACATCTTATGTAGCCCTCCCGGCAGCCCCACTGTACAGCGGAGGAGACCGCGGTACAGAGAGATTCGTACATCTGCAGGGGCGCCCAGCTTTATGCAGTGGAGGTGGGATTCGAAGCCCAGCAGTCTGGCTGCGAAGCCCAGTCCCAGCCACGCGCCGCACTGCCTCTCTGGTCCTAGCAGCCGGAGGCACCTGAGGCCGTCGCACAGCACACACCCGCACTCGTTTCCTGGGCCTGTGCAGTCTCTGTATCTGCCCCAAGTGCTGTGTATTTACCCTTCGAACCAAGCAGGAGCATTTGGGTTTTCTCCCGGTAAAACTGCCCAAGGAGAGCTGTTCCTTTCCCTGTGAAAGTGCCATCAGATGACCATACATGCCCCTACGCTGGGCACATAGGTCCTTATCTGAATTTCGTGGCCTACCTGGTGGTCGCTAGGACTCTGGAGAAAACACCCTGTCTGGCGCTGCCCAGTTCGGGGAACTAAGTCCTGCTCCTGAAGCAGCTTTCCCTGCAGACCCTTGACCATGAAGAGCCATTGTACACATAGGCAGCCGGAACCCCACTTGATTCTTCTCCCCACGGAACACAGCCCTTCAAACTCACAGGCAGTCAATAGTTACAGCACGAATTACTGGAAGGAAGCGTGAAATAATTCCTAAAACCCCTACCCTCATTTTTAGGAAGTCCTCCAGGATTGATGAGATGTGATTCAGTCTTCACAACTGGCCAACACACTCAGGCACCGATTTCACCCGTGGTCCCGCTGCCCACGTGTCCTACGGGTGCCTCTCCCATGCCTGTGGACCACAGGCTCCCCGTGCACGGGGCCTGACGCAGGCCTAGCACCCTGAGCTGTCACGGTGTCACCATGGGCAAGACATGGAACCTCTCTAAGCTTCACTGTCTTCATTTGTCATTTGAGACAGTTGATTTACATGGGTCGACCTCAAACTTTTCTTTCCCATTTAGAAACACTTTAAATTTTATACAAGGTTGGGTAGCAGGGCCCGCAACCGCTCAGTGTGAACACCTCTCACTCCAGCTCCCTAAGGCGTCCCCTGAGATCCCTTCCAGATTGTACAGAAATTCTGATTCTGAGGAGGGAGGGGAGGGAGGGGACTGGACCAAGCAGGGCTTGGGGGCAGGGTAGGGAAGAAGGGGCAGCTGTGTGGCGGCTCCATGCGTGTGTGGAGATGCCGCCCTTCTGGGCAAGCCTCCTCTGGGTTCCATTATCTCAGCCTGGGACAAAGGGGCTGGAGAGGAGAATCCCATTGTCGGGCCTCCGTATGGAAATCTCATTAATCTATTCACCAAGGCTCCCACAGGCCTTTTGTCCCAGGCTTTTTGTCTACTGCTTACAACTGGTGCCCCAGGGGCTCTCTGGCTGCCTGGCAGAGCTTGAACAGAACTGTGCCCCCTCCTCTGGGCCCTGCCCCCTCATGCCAACCCTCAGTTACTGCGAGAGACGGGAGGGAGGGGTGACAGGAGGACTCTGGAGAACCGGTCACCTGCTACAGCCCCTGCACCCACCGCACAGGAACCTCTTCCCCGAGTCCTGGGCCAGAGACAGCCCCCAGCACAGCTGGACCCCCAGAGCCCTGCCTGGGGGGGCGCCCTGGGGCCCAGCATAGGATCGAGCATGGGTAGGGCTCGATGTATGTTTCGGAATGAGCCAAAGGATGCCAGAGAGGAGGCTATAAAGCTTTCCATTTCGGTGATGGCAGCCCAGTTTCTGCAAGTACACTGTCTTGTTGCCTTCGGGCCTTGCAGCCACCAGCAAACGCCTGCACCACGGATACCTTCGGTGCCAGCCATGGTGTCAGTGGTGGCTCAGACTGTGACTCCGGCTCACAGGCTTCATCAGCTAACAGGGAAGATGAGGTAAAGCAGTTCATAAGGAAGGAAGGAGGAAGGAAGAAGGAAGGAAGGAGGAAGGGAGGAGAACAGAGAGAAGAAAAGAAGGAAGGAAAGAGAAAGAAGGTGAGAGAGAGAGAGAGAGAGAGAGAGAGAGAGAGGTAGGGAGGGCTGGGGTGAGGTTGGTCAAAGGATACAAAATTTCGGTTAGACCAGAGAAATAAGTTCAAGGGATCTATGGGACAACCGATGACTATAGTTAATAACAATGTATCATATACTTGAAAATTGCTAAGAGTTGATTTTAAGTGTTCTCACCACAAATAAATATGTGAAGTAATGCATATATTAATTAGCTCAATTTAGCCCTTCCACAGTGTATATACATTTCAAAACATCATATTGCATACCACAAATATATTCAATCTTTGTTAACTTTTTTAAAAATAAAGTTTTAAAATAAAAAATTCATCGTATTACCCTTAAAACATAGACAATGGTTGATTTTTCTGTGCAAATGAGAAATCACAGGACTAAACAGAGTTGATAGTTTTTTTAAAATAAAAGGTCATATACATAGCTAAAAAGAGAAAAAAAGAAAGAGAAAGAATTCCGAGGTTCGGAGACAGCTGAGATGCTTTTTGGCGGGGCAATTGGGCAGCAGCTGAAATGGGTCTCAGAAGACGGAGAAGGAAGGAGCAGGCTGAGCAGGGAGTGCTGGCGCCCAGCAGATGATAAAACTGAGTGCCAGGGAGGGGACATGGCTGGCCCAAGATCACAGCTCTCTGGAGGCTGAGCTGGGACCAGAAAGGGGATCTCCACCTCGGAGCCAGCGTCTTTCCACCTCCACAGATTTCTGTGAAGCAAGGCCGCGAGCCGAGCAGCAGATCCCTGAGGAGAGCACGAGATCTGAACACCCTCCTTGTCCCTAAACTCAGTCCTGGGCTGGAGAAGCGATGAACTCGGAGCTGGAGAGGGGGCAAGGGAGGGACCCGTGAAGGTGAGGATGGGGGCTACAGGCCAAGAGCTGGAGGTTGGGAATGGTGAGGACAGGGCTGGCCATTGTTGGAGTGAATCTCCGCGTGTCTCTGGGCAAGTTGCTTGTCCTCTGTTCACTGTCTGTGACCATCACAGCCTCCCTGATCCTTCGGGGGTGTGGAGGGGAACCGGCCCAACAACACAGTGCAAGCCAGCTTTCCTCCGCGTAAGGGCCTAAAGGAACTCCTGCCAATATAGCTAGAAAAGTCCGCCCTGCCCACTCAGGCCTGGAGACAGGCCCTTGCTCGTGCAGCTCCAACCGTCTGTCCTGCCTCCCTGGACCAATCCTCCAGGCCCGCGGCAAGGCCAGCGCGCTCCGCACCCGCTGACTCCTAGCATTCCTGGGGAAGCTGAAGAAAGTCCCACCTGGGCGGTTAGCAAACAGTTTAAAAACTGCCTATGTTACTATTTCTGATTCCTGCCCTTCCATTCTCTCTTGAACCCCTTCCAACCAGGCGTGCACGCCCAACACTCCACCCGCCCGCACCTTATAACTACATTGTACCTGCATCGTTGAATCTGCCGGTCACTGTCGGCCCCCACGTCGCTGACTCAAGCAGCATAGACTCAGCCCGGTGCTCCCCTTCTTAGGGTGCCAGGACCCCCCTCTCCTGGCCCCTGCCTCCCTCACCTCCTCAGCCTCTCTGCCGTCCTCCCCTCAAAACCTTGCAGGCTGGGGCTCAGCCCTGCAGCCTTCTCTTCCCTCTCCATGGGAATTCCTCAGGTGATCTTGTCCGTTTTCCTGGCTTTGACCGGCACCTGTGCACTGACGTTTCCTAACGTGGTTCTCCAGCCTGGATTTCTCCCCCGTACCCCACACCAGCACACTCAGCCTTCTCCCCGATACTTCCACTAGAATACTCAATTGGTATAATTAACATGTCCAAAAATGAAACTTCTGGCTTCCCCATCCCAGCCTACCCCTCCCTCGGTCTTCCCCATCGCAGGAAATGGCAGCTTCATCCTTTCCCTTTCTTGCTCGGGCCAGAAACCTTGGGCTCATCCTTAACTTCTGTCTTTCACGCTTTAGACCAGCAAGTCAGATTAGCCAGCTTCAGAATCTACCCCAAATGTAACCGCGTCTCACCTCCTCCAGGGCCTCTCCCACTTGCTGATGGCAGTAGCCTCCCATCTCAGACCCATTTCTACATTGTCCCCCATTCACTAGTCCCAGCATAGTAGCCAGGGGGACCCCTGAAAACATGCTCAATCCTGGCATTCTTACACCCAAAAGCTTCCGGTGGCTCCCACCTCACTCAGAATAAAAGCTGAAGTCCTCCCATTGGCCTACCAGGTCCTGAGGATCCGCTTCCAGGTCCCTGTCGGCCTCACCTGCTGCGGCTCTCCCCTCCCCCCACCAGCCTCCTCACAACTCCTTAGGGCCCTTGTCCTTGCTGGGCTCCATGCCGGGAACACCCGTGCCGTGCCCATGGCTCCCAGCCACCCATACTTCAGGTCTCTGCTCAACCATTACCTCAGACACTGTCCCCCTCAACCTGAAGTCCTCTGTAACACCGATCCCAATCTGACCTGTTTGTCACTTTATTGTCTGCCTACCCACTAGAAAGTTCCATGGGAGCAGGAACTTTGTTTTGTTCACTGTTATATCCCAAGCACCTAGGACAGTGCCTGGCACACACACAGTTAAGTTCTTAATAGACTACAGGAGACTACAGGATGGATGGATGAGCAAAGAGGCTTGAAGTTGCCTGTGTGTTCAAATAAAGAAAAAAATCAGAGTGACTAAATTGAGCCCACAGATAATGATGAGGGTGGTAAGAGGTGAAGCCAGGGATTTACCTGAGGAAAGGACAAAGGAAGGGTGCTCAGGAGGAGAGCTTGTGTCTGCAAACACCGGAGGAGACTGCCCAGCCCCAAAAGGCACCCACCTCAGCCCCCCAGGGACCCCACATGGCCTCCTTTTTAAAACTCCCTCCTTCTGCGCCCCACCCTCATCGGGCCTCTGTGGGAAGGACAAAAGGGGCAATGGAATTCCCATCAAAGGCCGCTGGACACATGGTAAAGAGATCAGGGCCCTTGGGATCCTGCTTCCTGGAGGTGGTGCGGCCTCCCCGCCAGTCTGGCTCCTCTTGGGCCGGGGTGTGGCGGGGGTGTGCTCTGGCCCTGGCCGCCTCCTATGTCAAATACCAAACAGCAGGAGGTCAGGCTGAGCAAAGCCGGCCAAGTGGCCCCCATCTGGGCTCAGTGTGTGTGTGTGTGTGTGTGTGTGTGTGTGTGTGTGTGTGTGCACGCGCGCGCACACGTGCACTGGGGGGAGGGGGGAAGGGCAGCACAGAAATCCCTGCCTTGTCCGCGGTCAGGGCCACAGCCAAGCTGTGACCATCTGTTGTCATCTCGAGAGGCCAGGCCAGGGGCCCAGCACCCTTGAAGAATAAACATTCCCGTTCGCCAGCCTGCTAGTGTCTGCAAGGAACTTTCATAGTTATCATTTGGTTTCATCCTCGCAATGTCCCTGCCAGATGGGCATTAGTCTTCCCATTTTACAGAAGAGGAAATGGAAGCTCAGAGAGGGGAAGTGATTCTCCCAATGTCACACAGCTAGTAAGAGGGGAGGTGGTGCTTTCAGCCCACTCTGTCAGCCCCTCCCTACCCCAGCCCTGGCCAAGGACCCTGGATGCCAAGCACGGGGCGCTCACATTAGGCTCAGAATCAGCAGGTTTCCAGGGCTAGGCTGTCAGGCACAGCCGTCCCACCCATCCCCTGCCCCAGCTCCAGTCCAACTCTGCCCCACAATCCCCCTCTTCCAGGAAGGCTTCTTGGACTGACATCCCCAAGGAATTTCCTAAGGTACCTCAAAGTCTAGAGTCTCCTACAGCCACTGCTTTCCCACTGTGGGCTGTCAGGCTGTTCCCGGGTATTTATCTTTCCTGTGGCCCAGGACTCTTAAGGGATGCTCAGCCACCCAAAGGAGCAGAGTGCCCTAGCTGCAGGTGACCCACATGGCATTTCCCTCTCGGGCAGCCCAGCAGGCTGGGGAAGGAGCACAGTGTAGTGGGAAGAGTCCCACCAGGACCATCCAGCCAGAAAGGAGCAGGGCTTGCATTTGCACCCAAGGGCTTGGCTTAAATCCCTGACCACAATCTCTAATCCTGCACTGTCCAGATGGCAGCCACTAGCCACATGTAACTATTTAAATTTAAATTCACTAAAATGTAATAAAATTTAAAATGTACTTCCTCAATATCACTAGCCACATTCTAAGTGCTCAACAGCCATGTGTGGTAATGGCCACCATAATAGACATTGCAGACGTGGAACCCTTCCATTGTCGCAGGAAGTTCTCCTGCACAGTGCTGCTCTAATCCCAGGGAGGGCTCAGCTCTGCAGCCAGCTGCTTCCTGACACTCACCTACTGCAATGGAGCTCACTGCTTATGGCCTTCAGCAGACTCCTTAGGACTTGGACTTCTTTCATTAGGATTCCCAGGGAGTTTTACACTGGACTCTCGCTTCCCCCAGAAACACGGGGCGGACGGTGGGCTAGCTGGACCAACCCCCTTGCCACCAGCCTGCCTGGCTGGCCTGCTTCAGAACAAGAGGGGTAGGCTGAAGAGGAGGGGCAGAAAGTAGGACAGGGCAGTTTGTCATCTGGCCCTCGGGCTGTGCTTCCCTCCCCCATCAGCTACTCAACACCCCTCCTCAACCCTGCCTACCATCCTCATCCTCATCAAATCCCAAGGACAGATGGGGGCCAGCAGAGAGGGAGAAACGTGACCACAGTGAAAGCACTCTCAAGTGGTAACAGAGTCCGGGGGTCACAGCTGTGTCCCCGGAGGCCTGACCAGCCTCTTATGTCCAGCCTTGATGTCTGGCCAGGGATAAAGCAAATCTCTGTGAGGGGAGGGGGGATACTTAGGAATCTTAGGGGGAAATTGAGAAATTTGTAGGTGCTAGATTATCCCAGCAGACACAGCCCCAGTGAAAAATACAGTCACTCTTGTGGTCACTCATCCATCCATCCGTTCAACACACATCGAATAAGCCCCCACCATGTCACGATGTAACAGGAGTACATAAAGATGGACAGGTGGGCTTCCTAGCCAGCTTGACCAGGTAAGAACATGGCTTGTTGTGGACTTAATCCTCCTTCCAGGCTAGATGAAG
This sequence comes from Avahi laniger, assembly GCA_963575035.1. Classification (NCBI taxonomy): domain Eukaryota; kingdom Metazoa; phylum Chordata; class Mammalia; order Primates; family Indriidae; genus Avahi; species Avahi laniger. The sequence goes on along the minus strand of CAUYSK010077716.1, from coordinate 3,507 downwards.
ATCCTTTGTCTCTGCCCAGTGGTCTGAGCAGTGTGGACACCCCCCAGCCCCCTCCCCTCAAACAGGCGCACTTGCGCGCGCACAGCACACACACTCCCAGCTGCTGCCATGAGCCCCCTCCCTGGTCTCTCTGGCCAATCACAGCACTGGAGAGTAAGTCCCACTGTCCAGTGGCCCCCGGGGAGTGTATTAGCACATTTGAACTGCTCAACCTGCAACTGACAAAGCCTGGGGCCTTGGGAGGAGACACAGCAGGAGTGGTGGGGGCCTGTGGGGAGCTCTCCTCCCCTCCGCCTCCCAGGGGAGGCTCAGGACTAGATTAAGCATTCTGGGGCACAGAGGAATTTGGGGCCCCCAGCTCCAGCAGTGAATAAGCGATCCATAAAATCCCAATTTACACACTCACTGATCAAACAGCCCATCCTACTACCCCCAGGAGGCTGGGGGTGGCTCCTGGGCCCCCCTGCTCTCCCCTGCTCTCGAAGGATGTCCTGGGGAGCTGGACAGACTCCGCAGCCCCCAGTGCCAGTGAGGGACACCCATCCGCAGGGCTTGGGGCTGCCATACCCCTGTGATCTGGCTGCCTTGAGGGGGACACTCTTTGTCACCCTCTGTGAATTATGGCTCTTTTTTTCTCTCGTGCAGCCCCAGGGCCTCCAGGCCTGACTCCAGCCTCATCAGAGCTGCTAATCACTTTTCCAGCTCTGAAGCCCTACTCTCCTCCCCACCCCCTTCTTCCCAGCAGCCCCTCTGTGTCTTCTCTCGCCCTCCTCCTGGTGCGGCAGGGGGATGCTCTGAGCCCTCTCCTTCCACCAGCCCATCTCATCCCCAACCGGGTGACTCCAGGGCGGTTCCACCATCCCAAACCCAACTCCCTGGAGGGACCAATTGCCCTGTCCCTTCCCCCAAAGAAAACACAGTATGTCTACATCTTGCCTAAATTTTGCTTACTTCCCTTGGTTAGGCTGAAATTTCAGCAAGAGAAAACCATTCTGGTTAATAAGCATTCTCTTTTAAACCACATGGTAGCTCTGGAGGCCCATAGAAGAGGATTAGCAAGGCTGAGCTTCCTTCCCCTGCATGTTGAGAGACGAGCTGCACGAGCAACTGGCCAGGACAAGTGAGTCTTTGGGGCTGGGAATCGCTTCAAGGGCAGCACGGAGTCCCCACACCCCCTTCTCACTGCACATGAGCTACGCTGGAGTAGGTCAGGGATGGACTTCAACTCCAGGGCCCTAGGGAAAGGGCCGAAAGGGAAGTTAGGGCAACCTTATCATTATGCTTCCCGGGGGGCTCCAGAGGGCAAGGGGCTGTCTCCCAAGAGGCCACTCGTACTGGGCTGGGGGCTGATCTCCCTGGCTCCTGCAGTCCCACAACAAGCTGCACGGGGTTATGACTGTGTGAGCCTGGTCTACCGTGGGCCACACGCCTTCCCTTCCTCGCCCCTCTCCTCCCCTTCACTGCTGCTCCCAGCACCTCTCCCCACAATACAGCCTGCACCCATTAGCAACTTGAGTGAGACAGGTGTCTCAAGGGCAGCCTGAAAGACCAGCCCAGGGCTGGGAGTCTCTGAGCCCCCTCTAGCAAGCCTTCTCTCCCTCCCAAGGCTCCGGTGTTGCAGGGAGTGAGCACTGGCCTCAGAGTCAGCCTGAGATGTGGGACAAGTGTCTCAATCTCTGTTTCCTCCAGTGTGAAATGGGGGGACCCAGCATCCCTCTCATAGGCCAGCCTGAGGGCAGTGAAGGAGAGTGGTGCTTTGAAGACTAGCCAGAGGAGGGCCAGGGGCTGGGGCAGGACACCAGGTCAGAGCCCAGGGCAGGCTCCGACTCAGCTCCTAAGAGGCTGGCTAGGTGCTTCAGCCTGGGAAAAGGTGGGGGGTGGCGCTCTGGGGCCAGAAGGATCCCATGGGTTTGAAGGATGACTCCAAGGAGAAGCACAGCTCCCGAGCTGCCTGCTGGGCCCCAAAAGAGCACTGTCCCGCAGAAGCAAGCGCCCGTCCTGCCCCTAGCTGGCTGACCTCACTGAAAATGTGGCCCCAAACCACAGCTTCCCAGCATGTTCTAGCCTGACCCCTGGCCCTCTGACCTGTGTGCTGGGATATCTGTCACTAGCTTCTCCTCTGCCAACAGAAAGAGGGGCCCCAGGGCCCTGCCACGAGCCCCCCCACCCCACCTTCTGCCACTTGAAACTGCCCAGGCAGTGTCTCCTACCCCTGCTCAGGTCCCTCTTGACTGCCTGTGATGCCCAGACTCAGCTTCATCCTGAGCCACATTTTTCACTATCGCTGGCAATCTTAAGAGGAGATTTAGCAATCTACTTAAGAATCTGTAGGAGGCCCTGGGGGGTCCATAGAGACCTCAGACTCAACATGCCCAAGGAAAACATCTCTGCTTTCTCTCTGCTGTCCATCTATTCACTGTGGCTAAAAACCTTGGAGCCCCTGTCTCCACCTATCCAGCCGGCCACTGAGTCCTGCCGACATTCTCTGAAATGACCCACAGCTCCCACGTCCCCCACCACAGTGGCCCTGCATCTGAACTCACTGCTTCTGCTCTCTGCCTTCCTGATCCTCCTTCTGCATGGCCACCACGGGGTCCTTCTGTCTGAAACACAGAATCAACCTCCCACCAACCAGAGTAGACACCGAACCGCTTAGGCTGGCACCAGAGATGGACCAGTCTGTCCTTCCTTCCAGCCTCAGCCCCTGCCTCAGGCCCCTTGTGGCCCCTCCAGCCACATCAGCCCATTCTGCAGGCCACACACGCTCACACTGCCAGGGCTTCGCCCCAGCCGGCCCCTCTGCCCAGAGCCTCCTCCCCAGTTCTGCAGCTGGGGTGCTCCCAGGCCTTTCTGTCGCATTGACTCTGAGGCTGTTGATGGCTCTTTCTTTGGGTACCTCTGTCCTGTGACTCCAATGCCTTATTTAGAGGTGGCATCATGTGTTAAACTGGGCTCCCATCCCCTGCCTGCCTCAGCCAGCCCTGCCTGTGAGCCTTTGCGCTGCAGTTCTCCTGGCCCTTGCTGTCCTTTTCCCTCCCAAAGTCCCCTCCCTCAGAAAACTTGCCCTAATATGATGGTGGAGAGAAGAGCAAGGCCCCTGAAGCAAGACTGACCTGGACATTTTAACGATAGTGATTATTTTTTTTGGCAATTACTTTTGTAAAGGATTGCTTGCTTTTTTTTTTTCCCCCCGAAACAGAGTCTCAGTCTGCTGCCCGGGCTAGAGTGCCATGGCATCAGCCTAGCTTACAGCAACCTCCAACTCCCGGGCTCAAGTGATCCTCCTGTCTCCGCCTCTTGGGTAGCTGGGACTACAGGAATGCGCCACCATGCCTGGCTAATTTTTTCTATATATATTCTTAGTTGTTCAGCTAATTTCTTTCTATTTTTTTTAGTAGAGACGGGGTCTCACTCTTGCTCAGGCTGGTCTCGAACTCCTGAGCTCAAACAATCCGCCCGCCTTGGCCTCCCAGAGTGCTAGGATTACAGGCGTGAGCCACCGCGCCC
>CAUYSK010077714.1:0-11140 GCA_963575035.1 Avahi laniger | reverse complement strand
TCCCAGCTACTTGGGAGGCTGAGACAGTAGGATCGCTTGAGCCCAGGAGTTTGAGGTTGCTGTGAGCTAGGCCGACGCCACGGCACTCGCCCCAGGCAAGAAAGTGAGACTCTGTCTCAAAAAAAAAAAAAAAAAAAATTTCTGTGTCGGCTAATTTGTTGTTTGAGCATAGAAACACTACTGATTTTTGTATGTTGATTTTGTGGTATAAAACTTTACTGAATTTGTTTATCAGTTCTAAGAGTTTTTTGATAGAGTTTTTAGGTCTTACTATATATAAGAGCATGTCATTTGTAAACAGAACAATTTGACTTCCTCCTTCCAATTTGGATGCCCTTTATTTCTTTCTCTTGCCTAATTACTCTGGCTAGGACTTCCAGTACTATGTTGAATAAGAGTGGTGAGAGTGAATATATTTGTCTTTCTCCAGTTCTTACAGGAAAAGATTTTAGCTTTTCCCCATTCAATATATTAGCTATGGGATTGTCATATATGGCCTTTATTGTGTGGAAGTACTTTCCTTCTATAAGTCATTTTTGAGAGTTCTTATCATGAAGGGATGTTGAACTTTATCAAATGATTTTTCTGTGTTGCGATGATCGTATGGTTTTTGTCCCTCATTCTGTTGATGTGCTGCATCGTGTTTATTGATTTGCATATGTTAATTTTCCTCTAGCTTAAATAAGAATTCCATTTATATGTGATTGAATCTAAGGTCTCATTAAAGGGACTAACCTCTGGTGATGTTAGAGGAATGGAACTTGTAGGTAACTTACTTTCTGAGTTTTAGGACTTTCCTTTCTTCCTGTAATCTCTGAGTAAATGAAAGACAGTTCTTTGATTCTCTGGCTCCTGTCTTAACTTTACAAGGTTCCCACTCCACAGAGCTTCATATTTTATATATTAAGCTTTTACATATCCTAGAGTTATCTTGTGGTTATCTGTGTCTGTGTAATTATTATAGATTTATTTTGTGTTTTAATTTTTATAGGATTAATTCTTTTCTATTACTCTTTTTTTTAATCATGAAAGTATTAAATACTTTATTTGAAGTATGGGTAAGAAAGCACTGTGATGGTGACAAAAAGGACAGTTATTTCCATTTTAAACAAAGAAATAGTAGGAGAGATTTCTGTAAAGTAATAGCTCAGACTCCCTTGTTCATAATATTGGCGGGGGACGCTGCAGAATCAGTCTTTTAGTAAATTGAGATTGAGCCCATCTCTCATTATTTTTTGTTATAATTTTATCACATTTTCTTTTCCTTATCTTTTCATATCCTTTTAGGATAATATAGTTGAAAAGAACTATGTATTGTATTTTGATTAGAAATCCACCAAATGTACAAATTCGTTTTGGAATGATTGACAGCATTATAATATTTAAGATTCCTTTTCTAAAATAAGGAATATTGGCAATTTATTAGTGTTTCAGTTAAATTCCATATAATCAAGAATCAGTAACAACTTATGAAGATCTTCAGAATAACCAAGGATATGTTTTACAATCTCTGTCACTTTTCTACCCACTTAATTAATTAAGCACCAATAAAAAAATCAAGCACCTCAAGAATCAGTATAGAATTGTGGTCCCCTGGACTAAAGACCAGTAGTGGTCCCTGGACTGTTCGGAATTGGGCTGCATATCAGGAGGTGAGCAGCGGGGGAGCAAGAGCTGAGGTGGAGCTGAGGCGGTGATGCTAGTGCTGGGGAACGGCTGCAAATAGATTATCATTAGCAGAGAGGTTTGAACAGAGACCATAATAAATCAGTTGCTTGCAAACTCATTTCAAAATCCTATCAGTGAGTGGCAAGTGACAGTTGAGCTGCATCTGGTGGCAGGCTTTAAGTCAAAATCTGACACTTATTTTAGTCTGTGTGTGGCCCACCCTTTGTTTTATTTACCACTTCCATCTGCACCTCTTTCCCGCACTGTGAACTTGTCTCAGTCACAGTTTTGTTAAGCCCACAAGCTAACCCTAGCAAAAATGAGTAAAAAACAAACGTTGCTGGAGAGCTTCTTTGAAAATGGGGAAAGACCCAATGATGAGACAACAAAAGACTCTAAGACTGCCAACAAAATGAAAGTGGCATTTAAAAGAAAATACCAAGAGTCCTACTTAAGTTACAGGTTCATTGCAACAGATGATTCACATTCTGCAGGCCCGCTTTGTATGATACGTGGTGACCCACTATCCAAAAAAGCCATGAAACCTTCAAAACTGCTTCGCCACATGGAGCCCAAGCTCTCTGCAGTAAAAGACAAGCCTTTGGAGTTTTTCAAAAGGAAGAAACATGAACACAAAGAACAGAAGCAATTGTTGAAGGCCACCACTTCATCAAATGTGTCTGTACTGAGAGCATGATTCTTAGTGGCTAACTGCGTTGCTAAAGCTAAAAAGCCCTTATTACTATTGGTGAAGAGTTGATCCTGCCAGCTGCTAAGGACATTTGCCTTGAACTTTTAAGAGAGGCTTCAGTTCAAACAGTGGCACATGTTCTTCTTTCGGCTAGCACCCTAACTAGACGAATTGATGAAATAGCAGAGATATTGAGACACAATTGTTAGAATTAATGAGTCACTGTGGTACACAATCCACATTGATGAGTCTACTGATGTTGACGACAAGGCAACAGTGTTTGTTTTTGTGAAATATATTTTTCAGGAGGATGTGCTTGAGGATATGGCATGCGCACTTTTGTTGCCAACCAACACTACAGCTGCAGAACTATTCAAGTCTTTGAATGATTATATAACAGGAAAACTGAATTGGTCATTTTGTGTCGCTGTATGTACAGAGCGGCTGCCATGACTGGATGACTTTCTGGTTTCACTACTCGGGTCAAGGAGGTCGCTTCTGAATGTGATTCTACGCACTGTGTCATCCGTAGAGAAATGCTGGCTAGCCAAAAAATGTCACCTGAACTAAACAACGTTTTGCAGGATGTGATTTAAATTATCAACCACATTAAAGTACATGCCCTTAACTCCACATCTGTTTGCACAGCTCTGTGAGGAGATGGGCGCAGAGCACACACGTCTTCTCTATACACAGAAGTGAGATGACTTTCTAAAGGTAGATCACTGGCCGAAGTTTTTGAGTTATGAGAGCCACTCCAGAGATTTCTTTTAGAAGAATAGTCACTGTTGGCAGCACATTTCAGTGACAAAGAATGGGTCACAAAACTTGCTTACCTGTCTGATGTATTCAACCTGCTCAATGAACTCAATCTGTCACTTCAGAGGAGATTGACAACTGTGTTCAAGTCGGCAGATAAAGTGGCTGCATTCAAAGCCAAACTGGAATTATGGGGGGGGTGATGAATGCACATTGAGATTTTTGACATGCTTCAAACATTAGCAGAGATTTTGAAAGAGACTGAGCCAGACAGGGCCTTCTTTCTCCCAGCTGGTGCATAATCACCTATCTCAGCTTTCAAAGGAGTTTGAGCATTACTTCCCAACCAGTAAAGACCCCCAAACTGGGAAGAAATGGATCCGCGACCCATTTGTGGATAAGCCAGGTGAATTGATTGGGCTGTGCTAGAAGAGGATCAACTGCTTGAAATCACAAATGATGGTGGTCTTAAAAGTATGTTTGAGACAACTTCAAATCTCCATATGTTCTGGGTTAAAGTCAAGGCAGAATATCCTGAGATTGCCTCAAAAGCACTGAAAAGCCTGCTTCCATTTCCAGCATCCCGTCTTTGTGAAACAGGGTTTTCTGCAGTGACAGCAACCAAAACAAGATTACAGAGTAGACTGGATATAAACAACACACTTCAGTTGTCACTGTCTCCCATCACCCCCCCGGGTGGGACCATCTAGTTGCAGAAAAACAAGCTCAGGGCTCCCAATGATTCTGCATTATGGTGAGTTGTATAATTGTTTCATTATATATTACGATGCAATAAAAATAGAAATAAAGTTTACAATAAATGTAATACATTTGAATCATCCCCAAACCATCCCCCTACCCAGATCCATGGAATAATTGTCTTCCATGAAACTAGCCCCTGATGCCAAAATGGTTGGAACCACTGATAGAAGGTACATTTTCTTTGAAATCTTCAGTACAACTGGAGATTTGAACACTGACTAGATACATGATAACATTAAGGAATGATCGTTAATTTTGTAGGTATACCAACAGTTTGGTTACATTGTTTAAAAAGAGTCTGATCTTTTAGACATGTACACTGAAATACTGTTATCTGGGATTTGCCTCAAAGTCATGCAAGGTAGAATGTTTATAGGGGTATGAAACATGATTGGCTGTGAGTTGCTAATCGGAACTGATAATTGTTGGGTTCATTATATTATCCTGTTTTTCTTTGTATATGTTTGAAATTTTTCATAATAAAGGTTAAAAATAAAGACAAATGTAAAATGTCAAAGGAAAGAGAAATAAGTAATCATGAGAAGTAGAGCTAAGTACATTTATAGCCACAGGGCAAAAGTACTTTTAGAAATTGATTTTATCGTTCTTTGCCCACATAAAGGTACTTTGGACTTTGTTAAACAACTTTATGAAGTAAGGGTTGATTATTTTCTTTATTTCCTAGTATCTTTTTTCTTCAACTTAGTCCAATACTGGTTTTCCTCCTCGTTTCCAGTGCACATTATGCTCTTGTTCATCTCTTCCAAAATTGTCAGTCATTTACACAGACTGTGAAGGAGACCTATAGATGAACCTGTCCCAATTAAAGCACAAGAAAAGAATGCTTTGGGATGGAGATCGGGAATAGGAGTTAGCAAATAGATCTGATAGCATACTAGAAAAATATTTTAGCATTTGGAAAAATACAGAAATGCAAAAACTTTGTTGGAATATTTGGAATAAATGTTCCATATGAAGATCATTATTGATTTTATAACAAATCGAGAGTCTAAAGAGCAGGTAAAAGCTTAAACTTCTAGTATTCTAACAGAAAATAGATAATGTCCAAAATGGGTCAATCAAAAAGTAGCACTGTTAGCATATTATCCAGGAAAAAAAGAAACCATTAATAGATCTGATTAAGAGAAATGGCTGATAAATGCATAGTAATTACTTTTGGGGAGTAAGATGAGTTGGGAGAAGGGTGGACAGCATGGAACAAAGACCTGCTGTATTTCATTATAAGCCATTTAGTAGTACCGTCTGACTTCGAACAGTGTATTTTATTTTAATAAAAAAGATAATATTAAAAACAATTGCTATATTAGTAAATTTAAAGAAACATCAGAAGGACTTAAAACTAATAAAATTAGTCCTAATAAAATTGAACATGATATTGAATGAGGGAGAGTTCTAGCTTCACTCTCTTAAATGTGCATATCCACTTGTTCTACCACCAATTGTTGAAAAAACTATTCTTTATTGAATTGTCTTGCTGCTCCATCAAAAATCAATTGACCATGAATTTATGGATTTATTTCTAGACTCTTGTTTAGTTATGTGTCTATATGCTACGTCCACAGAGTTTTGCTTACTATAACTTTTTAATGAGTTTTGAAATTGGGAAGTATTAATTCTCCAACTTTGTTCTTCTTTTTGAACATTATTTTGGCTATTCTGGATGTCTTGTGTTTTTATATGAATTTTAGATGAACTTGTCAATTCCTGCAAAAAAAAAAATGCAGCTGAGATTTTAATAGGGATTACATTAAACCTGTAGATCAGTTTGGGGAATATTGCCATCTTAATAACATTAAGTCTTCCAGTCCATGAACATGGGATGTCTTTCCATTTATTTAGGTTCTCTTTTATTTTTTCTGTGATACTTTATGGTTTCAGGCTATAAATTTTGTATGACTTTTGTTACATTAATTTCTCATTATTGTTTTTGATGCTACTATAAAAAGACTGGTTTTCTTAATTTCATTTTTGGATTATTTGTTGCTATTATATAGAAATACAATTGATATGTTTTGATCTTGTATCCTGAAGCCTTGGTGAACTTACTTATTAATTCTAATAAATTTTTTGTGTATAAGGATTTTCCATATACAGGATGATAACATCTGCAAATGAAGATAGTTTTACTTATTCCTTTCCAATCTGGATGCTTTTCATTTCTTTTTCTTGGTGAACTGCCCTGGCTGGAAACTCCAATACAAAGTTGAATAGAAATGGCAAAAGTAGACAACCTTGTCTTATTCCTGACCTTAGGGGGAAGCCTGATGGTCTTTCACCATTATTAAGTGTGATGTTAGGTGCAAGTTTTTCATAGATGCCTTTTATCAAGGGTGAGGAATTTCCCTTCTGTTTCTAGTTCGATGAATGTTTTTATCATGGAGTGTTTTGAACTTTGTCAGATACTTTTTTGTCTGTCTATTGAGATGTCATTTGGTTTTTATTTGTTTATATAATATGCACAATTTTCATATATTGAGCCACTCTTTTATCCCTGGGATAAACTGAACTTGGTCCTTATGTACAATCCTTTTTAAATGTTACTGGCTTCAGTTTGCTAGAATTTTATTAAAGATTTTTGTATTTGTATTTATAAGATATATTGGCTATAATTTCTTGTTCTGTCTTTATCTGGATTTAGTGTCAGGATAATTGGCCTCATAGAATGACTTGGGAAGTGTTCCCTTGTCTAATTTTTGGAAGAGTTAGTGAAGTGTTGGTTTTAATTCCTCTTTAAATGTTTGATGGAATTCATCACTGAATGCTTGTTTGGGCTTGTGGGAAGTTTTTTGATTAGTAAATCTATATTTTTACTTTTTATAAGTCTATTCAGATTTTATATTTCTTCTTGAGTAATGTTTTTAAATTTGAAAAATATAAAGCAACTGCAAGGTTGTAAGTATGTATATAGGTAGTCTGATAAAGCCCAAATTGCATATAAAAATCTATCCTGCTACTAATTCATGGGAAGTCAACTTGAAAACAATTCAGTTTTTAAAAATGTGATTTTTAAAAAAACCATTCTTAATGTCTTTTATTTGCATTTTTTTATAATGTTACCCCATAATGGCTTGGAATTTAAGGTTTTTTTTTTTTTTATGTTGCTTTTATTTCAACAGCAATGCAGCAAGTCTTAGAAAACCTTACGGAGCTGCCTTCATCTACAGGAGCAGAAGAAATAGACCTAATTTTCCTCAAGGGAATTATGGAGAATCCTATTGTAAAATCACTTGCTAAGGTATATTGGTTTATCCATAAGATTACTGAATTATTTTGAAAATTGTCTTTATAGAGATTTTTTTCAAATATTACTGTTTTAGCAGTTGATTGATAAACCTTTGGTTTAGTTAGCAAATAATAACGCTTGTCACATAATGAAATTTTACTGTATGTAAAAATGAGGCCACTGTTGCCTTTTCTTGTCTGTCTTTAAATACAGGATGAAATGACTCCTAGTTTTGGCCTATCACTGTTAAGATTTAGAGAAATCATGTCTGCACAGTTTGTGTTACAGCAGAATTTATGAAAACGATCCTGGTCCTATCTCTGTTTTCAATAACAGGAAGGTACCTGTTTTTCATTTATAATAATTACTTGACTTCCTTTATTTAGTGCATTTTTGAAATCTTATTTTTTGTTGCATACCCCTGATATCTTAAGTCTGTTTCCATGGTTAACTCTGGAGTGATTGCCTTAACTCATTCATAAATATACTTACAACCATTTTTGGTACAGTTTTATTTCACTTCTGCATACTATTTCCCCATAAAAATTTTTAACATAGAAATTTTAACATCATTAAAGCTTAATGTATTACCTACTTCCAGCCCTGTTATCCCATCTTTAGAGTTCCCCGAGTGAGTCTTGCTTTCAAGAACCTGTGCCACATACCTTCTCTGACCTTTCCTTCATGTAGCCATCCCGTCATTCCTTTTACTTTTTGCTCTCTGAGAATGTTGATTTTACCCTCTCTTGTGATCTTTTTTTAGCCACAGTCTGTTACTTGTTTTCTTCTAAGACTTCTGAAAAGTACCTTTTACAAAGTTTTCCATTAGTAAGAGTGAATTAATGGTGCAGATACTTCATTTTATTCACAAACTTATTCGTATGGCCACATGGTGTAAAGGCTCCTAAGAAGAAACAAATCCACTTGCAAATCATCCAACCAGAATTTTTATTTAATTATTTTTGATCGTAGTCTTTCCAAAGTTTATTAGACATTTTTATATTTTAATAATATACAAAGTATTACTTTCAGATTCAAACTTCTTGTCATAAACATTAATCACTGCTATGTTAAGGTAAAGTAATAGCTTTAGGGTCTGTTGAAGTAAGTAGTAGCTGTTTGTGCCTATATTAAATGGCTTACCCTAGGTTTTTATGGTACTTTTAAAATAGCTTTTCATTCTTCCCTTAATGTTGTGTGATTTATTGTCCATGTGTCTGTTATACCCCTGTCTCCATGTTTATTTAATTTATGGCTTTTCATCAGTAGATTTGTAAACCATGTAATAATATTATGGAAGGCATAATTTATAAAGGTCTTTAAAATATATATTGTACTATTTTGTCTTTGCCACAGCTTTATGAATGAAAACTTAAACTCAAAGTAGGTTCAGTGTTCTACCTAAGATCACTTTGCTAGTAAATGATAGAGATGAGGTTTAGGCCAAGTGTTCTGTCTTCAAATTCTGTGCTCTATCTAATATAGCACAGTGTATCAGTGTGTCTGTGTGTGTGTGAGTATCTATTCTTAAGAAATTCTGTGAATGAAAATGTATTGGTTTTGTGCCACTGATGGCCTATCAGGATTATTTTGTTCATTATTCTTAACATGAAATGGTTAGATGGCTTTGAGTAGGTAAGGTGCTATAGTTCTCTTGGTGATAAAAATAAAGACCAGACTTACCCAGTAATATCCAATATTCAAGCATATTTTCAATAAATAAAAGTAGTGGTAGTTCAATACTCCAGCAATGTAGGTAGATAAATTCCAGGAATAAGGGAGGACTTCTGCTTCTAAGACAGAGATAGTAAGTCAGAGCTGGTCAACACACTCAGTATAGTAAGTAGGGGAAAAAGGAGAGGCATGCATTGCTAGACATGCAAAAAGACAGAAACATGTAACCAATAATTAGAAAACAAAAGAGGCATTCCCATAGATGGTCCTTTGGTTAGAGTTTGTAAATAAGGATTTAAAAATAATTTATTAATATATTTTTAATAGAAGAAAAGAGAAAAAAACAACAGGTACTATTCTATTTTACTAGAAAATCAAAATAAAATATAATGAGGTGGACATTTTAGAATCAAAAATATAATATCTGGGCCGGGCGCGGTGGCTCACGCCTGTAATCCTAGCACTCTGGGAGGCCGAGGTGGGCGGATCGTTCTGAGCTCAGGAGTTCGAGACCAGCCTGAGCAAGAACGAGACCCCGTCTCTACCAAAAATAGAAAAGAAATTAATTGGACAGTTAAAAATATATATAGAAAAAATTAGCCGGGCATGGTGGCTCATGCTTGTAGTCCCAGCTACTTGGGAGGCTTGAGACAGTAGGATTGCTGGAGCCCAGGAGTTTGAGGTTGCTATGAGCTAGGCTGATGCCACGGCACTCGCCCCAGGCAAGAGAGTGAGACTCTGTCTCAAAAAAAAAAAAAAAAAATACAATATCTGAATTAGCTCATTTGATGGGCGATATGGTTTAGATGTTTGGCCCCTCCAAATCTCTTGTTAAAATTTGATTCCAATTATTGAATGTGGGTCCTGGTGGGAGATATTCGGGTTATAGAGGCAGATCCCACGTGAATGACTTGGTGCCCTCCCTGAGATAATGAATGAGTTCTCACTGTATTAGTTCACACTTGAGAGCTGGTTGTCTAAGAGCCTGGTACCTCCTCCTCCCCCTCTTTGCTCCTTCTTGCACCATGTAACACCTCTGCTCCCCCTTCACCTTCTGCCTTGATTGGAAGCTTTGCGAAGCCCTCACCAGAAGCAGACACCAGTGCAATTCTCCTTGTGCACTCTGCAAAACCATGAGCCGAATAAACCTCTTTTCTTTATAAATTGCCCACCCTTAGGTATTTTCTTTAGAACAGTGCTAAATGGACTAATACAATGGGTTTAATAGAAGACTAGACACAGCAGAAGAGGGAATTAGTGAATTTGAAGACAGGTCAATAGAAGATATTCAAACTGAAACTCAGAGAAGAGAGAATGAAAAAAAGAACAGAGACTATGTGAGATATACTCAAAAGATTTAATATATATGTAATTAGTATCTGAGAAAGGGGAGGGGGAAGAGGAAATATAGGCATACCTCATTTTATTGTACTTCACTTGTGCTTTGCAGATGCTGCATTTTTGACTTTTATAAATCAAAAATTTGTGGCAGGTTGCATTGAGCAAGTATATCAGAGTCATGTTTCCAACAGCATGTGCTCATTTTGTGTCACATTCATGTAATTCTTACAATATTTCAAACTTTTTATTGTATGTGTTATGTTGATCTATGATCAGTGATCTTTCGTGTTAACTATTGTAATTATTCTGGGGTGCCACAAACCATCCCCTATAAAACATTGAACTTAATTAATAAATGTTGTATGTATATTCTCGCCGCTCCCTTCCCCAGCCATCTCCCTTCTCTCTTTCTCTTCTCAGAATTCCTTATTCCCCAAGACACAATATTGAAATTAGGCCAATAAATAACCCTACATTGGCCTCAAAGTGTTCAAGTGAATGAAAGAGTCACACATCTTTCACTTTTAATCAAGAGCTAGAAATGATTAAGCTTAGTGAGGAAGGCATGTCAGAGCCAAGATAGGCCAAAAGCTAGTCCTCTTGTGCCAAACAGTTACCAAGTTGTGAAGGCAAGGGAAAAGTTCATGAAGGAAAGTAAAAGTGCTACTCCAGTGAACACACAAATGATAAGAGGGCAAAGGAGCCTTATTGCTGATATGCACAAAGGTTTAGTGGTCTGGATAGAAGATCAGAGCAATCACAACATTCCCTTAAGCCAAAACCTAATCCAGAGTAAGGCCCTAACTCTGCAATTCTATGAAGGCTGAGAGAGGTGAGGAAGCTGCAAAAGAAAAGTTTGAAAGGCCGGGCGCGGTGGCTCACGCCTGTAATCCTAGCACTCTGGGAGGCCAAGGTGGGCGGATCGTTCTGAGCTCAGGAGTTCGAGACCAGCCTGAGCAAGAGCGAGACCCCGTCTCTACCAAAAATAGAAAGAAATTAAT